>JAFVLL020027224.1:0-38290 GCA_021397915.2 Tor tambroides | reverse complement strand
TATATATATATATATATATATATATATATATATATATATATATGGACTACTGTAGTCTTAGCTGGCAGGAAATTATAACAAAAATATGCAGTTCTTTCATGGAAAAGTATTGTTTGTGTCCCTCATTTGCCATAATGAAAACTGCAGCTCTTCATACAGAGTGGTTTGCCATATTCTGATGAAGCAACCCACAATGGCTTTTTGACATGATTTCTTTCTCTCTCTCAGTCTCATTAAGACCTGCAGTGGCACCTTGGGAAATGCACCTACAATCGTTTAAGCATTAAATCTAATGAGCCCCAGTCTGTAAGTGGGACGTGATAGGTGAGAAACAAAGGTTATTTTGCTAATTTTGATCAGTCTTTGTGGAGTATGAAGTTTGAAGGTGTACACTGTGAGATTTTTTTTTCCTGTCGTTTATGATTGCTGTTTGTCAGACTGATATGATCTTGTTGAGATCTCTGACCAAATCTAAAGCAGACGGTGTGGCTAGTCTTGTATGTTAGGCTATACAATATACATCTCAAAAGTGACCTAATTAAACAACTGCATCATCTTCATGACGGCCTGCTTTATATATATATATATATATATATATATATATATAAGGGAGGCCAGGATCTCTGTTAGAGTCCATAGGGGAATGGACGGATGAAGAGCTGGATGTCCAATGGCAGGGTCTTCAGAGGTTCTAACTGATGTGGAGCCGGGAGCAATAGAACTGGAGAACCAAGGTGATGCTGCCAGCCTGGAGCTGGAAAGACTGAGTTGGACCCGGATCGAGTGTGGATGATGATGGAGCTAAAGGAGTGGGTGGACTAGGCACAGCTGCAGTCCAGAAGGAACCAGGAACCAGGGTCATGATGAACCCAGGTGGAAACAGTAGGACAAAGGATCTCGGTGCAGCAGGAGGGATGACAGGTCATGAGGGAGTAAAGAGCCTTGGTGGAGCTGATGGGTCACAGGGCTTAGGTGGAGTCCTGGGATCAGAGGGATGCAATGGAGCTGAAGGGTCCACACATGGAGGCCCATTCATTGGACGTTGGTGACCTGAAAACCATGGTTGTGCTGGCGATGCTGGAGGCCGATGAGAGTTGGGGAATAAAGAGAGGGAGACAGAGACAGAGTATTTGATGAAGGTGGAGTCAGGGTGCTGGAAGGAACCAGCTGAAGAGGCGGAGCCAGGGACCTGGTTAGAACCCGCAGAGTAAGAGATTTAGGTGGAACCAGCAGAGACATAGAACTGGGCTGGACTTGTGGAGGAGGCAAAGCCAGAAATCCAGGCGGAACAGTGTAGACAAAGTAGCTAGGAGGCTGGTCGAAGACAATGGAGGCAGGAGGCTAGACAGAACTAGCAGAGGAGCTGTATCTAGGAAGTGGAACTGGCGGGGACAGGGATTTAGATGGAACTAGCTCTTTGTGTAAGGACAGAGATGTTATTTTACATTTATATCTACATTTACATTTAGTCAATTAGCAGATGCTTTTATCAAAAGTGACTTACAAATGAGGATGGCAGACCTCTGTCGTGTGTGTCGTGTTCCCGCCTCATGTTTCCTTATTTGGTTTGTTTCCTGTCCTCGTTTAGTGTGATTATTAGTTAATTATGTCCCAGCTGTGTTTTGTTAATTATCCTGTGTATTTAGTTCCTGTCTGTTCAGTTCCTTAGTGTCTGGTCTACTCGTTACTCCCGGTGTTCCTGTCTGTCTCAGCCTTGCCTTGTCTTGCCCTGATGTCTACATTAAAGACTATTATTTTGAGTTAATCCTCGTCTTCGTATTCCTCGTTCATCCCCGTTGTGTGCACTGTGACAGAAGACCAGACCAAAACAGTAAGTGGCGCTCACTCACCTCGTTTTGTTTTGTTAGTTTTTTAAAGTTTTTTGTTTTGGTTCCTGTGGGTTTGTCTCGCGGGGAAGAGTCCGCCGCCATCCACGGCTCTCTAAAGCCCGCCGTTCGCGGGGAAATCGACGCTGCCGTTCGCAGGGAAATCACCGCCGCCGTCCACGGCTCCAAAGTCAAGTTCACGGGCTGCCGCTTGTCCCTGTTCCGTAGTCACGGCCACGAGTGCCGTTCCCGAGTCCCGCGGATCCAGTTCTGTAGCCATGGCCAGGAGTGCCGTTCCCAGTTTCCGCGGATCCAGTTCCGTAGTCACGGCTAGGAGTGCTGTTGCCGGTTTCAGAGGATCCAGTTCCCTAGACACGGCCAGGAGTCCCATTCCCGAGTCCCGAGGATCCAGTTCCGTAGACACAGCCAGGAGTGCTGTTTCCGGTTCCAGAGGATCCAGTTCCCTAATTTCGGCCAGGAGTGCCATTCCCAGGTCCCGTGTATCCAGTCCACATGTCACGGCCAGGAGTGCCGTTTTTAAGTCTTGTCTTGCCCACTGGAACATTTTAATCACCTTGTTTTGTCAGTCATATCCATGGAGACTCATCTGGGGACTTCTTCTGGGCATGACATGACTTCAGGGGCCCTCACAGGGTCCCTCAGCAACCGCTTCCACTTCTGCGACAGGAGAGGCAGGCGGCTGGGACTGGCCTCCATGGCCACAACTCGAGGAGCTGCCTGCCTCTCCTGTCGCGGAAGTGGAAGCGGTTGCTGAGGGACCCTGTGAGGGCCCCTGAAGTCATGCCATGCCCAGAAGAAGCCTCAGCTTCCGAGCTTAGCCCAGGAGGACTTCCTGTTCCTGTGGGCTGTCCTGTTCCTGTTTGTCTAGCCCCGGAGGGCTGTCCTGTTCCTGTTTGTCTAGCCCCGGAGGGCAGTCCTGTTCCTGTTTGTCTAGCCCTGGAGGGCAGTCCTGTTCCTGTTTGTTTAGCCCCAGAGGGGTCCTGATACCCCATAGCTGCCCCATGGAAATAGGGGGGGGGGGTAGAAGGGTTACGGCTGGAGTGGCCAGGCTGAGGGACGAGGCCACGGCCACAAGGACCACCTGCCATGGCCTCCTGAGCTCCCTGCACCTCCATGGTCTCCAGAGCTCCCAGCTCCGCCATGGCCTCCGTTCTGTCTGTTCCACTCTGGAGGTTCCCGTCCTGTGTTCCTGTCCATGTCTGTCCTGAGGGGCCTCCAGAGTGCCCCCCCTCCCCCCCCGGAACTGTTACGGCACGGGTCGCGCCTTCCGGGAGGACGGAGTTATGTCAGACCTCTGTCGTGTTCCCGCCTCATGTTTCCTTATTTGGTTTGTTTCCTGTCCTTGTTTAGTGTGATTATTAGTTAATTATGTCCCAGCTGTGTTTTGTTAATTGTCCTGTGTATTTAGTACCTGTCTGTTCAGTTCCTATTCGTCTGGTCTACTCGTTAGTCCCGGTGTTCTTGTCTGTCTCAGCTTTGCCTTTTCTTGCACTGATGTCTACATTAAAGACTATTATTTTGAGTTAATCCTCGTCTTCGTATTCCTCGTTCATCCCCGTTGTGTGCACCATGACAGAGGACAATACAAGCAATCAAAACCAACAAAAGGGCAACAACATGTAAGTGCTATGACAAGTCTCGGTTAGCCTAACGCGGTACATGTAGCAAGTTTTACATTTAGTCATTTAGCAGACGCTTTTATCCAAAGCGACTTACAAATGAGGACAACAGAAGCAATCAATTGTAGTATTAAAACAACTAAAAACCGATCCAAAACTAAAAGCTAAAACTTTATAAATACTGCATATACACATTTTAAAAATAAATTAAATAAAAATGACAAATGCATACAACAATTTCAAAACTTAACATTTAAATGAAAATAAAAAAATAAAGCTAAACAATTCAAAATATTAAAGAATAAAAGGTATAAGAGTATAATAATGAATCTAACATAACACTAAGCCAAACACCAAAAACAACTACGTGTGTATGTACAACCACACACATACATATATACACATTTATAAATTATATATATATATTTATAAATTATATATATATATATTATTTCATTTCCATTTAGTTTGTTGACGTATTAAAATAACTCAAATTAAATAAAACTAAAACTTAATAAAAGACCTAAAGAGACATAATAAATTCAGACATAATTTAACTAAAATTAAAATCGATAACAAATACAAATTAAACGACAGTAGTTTATCAGTAATCCTAAAAAAACAACCCTGCCAAACACACATGTTAAAAAAACAACAACTTACTTACGCATAGTAAGAAATGGTTATAAAAAAACTGAAATAGAAGTGAAACAAGTAGTAGGAAGTAGTAGTTTTTTTTTTTTTTTTAATGATGTTTTGTGCCTCTTTGGGATGGCACAATAATGCATCATTCACTTGTAGAAAGCAAGCTTCTAGAGGGCACATAGGTCTGAAGTACTGAATTTAGGTAAAGGGGTGCAGAGCCAGAGGTGGTTTTGTAGGCAAACATTAATGCCTTGAATTTTATGCGAGCAGCTATTGGTATCCAGTGCAAATTGATGAACAGAGGTGTGACATGCATTCTTTATGGCTCATTAAACATTAATCTTGCAGCGGCATTTTGGATCAATTGTAGAGGTTTGATGGAATTGGCTGGAAGACCTGCCAAGAGAGAATTGCAATAGTCAAGTCTGGACAGAACAAGAGCTTGAACAAGGAGTTGTGTTGCGTGTTCCGAAAGAAAGGGTCTGATCTTCCTAATATTGTATAAAGCAAATCTGCAGGACTGGGCAGTTTTAGCAATGTGGTCTGAGAAATTCAGCTTATTAGAGTCACAACTCCAAGGTTTCTGGTTGTTTTTGAAGGAGTTATGGTTGAAGAGCCTAACTGGAAGGTGAAATTGTGATGAAGTGATGGGTTTGCAGAAACTACAAGCAGTTCTGTCTTAGGTTGAGTTGAAGGTGATGGTTCTTCATCCAGCAAGAAATGTCTGTTAGACAAGCTGAGATGTGAGCAGCTATCGTCGGATAATCAGGATGGAATAAGGGGTAGAGTTGAGTGTCATCAGCATAGCAATAATATGAAAATCCATGTTTCTGCATGAGAGAACCTAGTGATGGCATGTAGACAGAGAAGATAAGTGGTCCAAGAACTGAGCCCTGAGGCACCCCGATAGCTAGATTTTGCGACTTGGATACCTCTCCTGTCCAAGATACCTTGAATGACCTATCTGATAGGTAAGACTCAAACTACTGGAGTGCAGTTCCTGAGATGCCCTTTCTCAGTAGGGTTGACAGGAGGATCTGGTGGTTGACCGTATCAAAAGCAGCGGACAGATCCAGCAAGATAAGTAATGAAGACTTCAAGAACTGAAAACAAGGCAGTTTCGGTCGAATGTCCACTTCTGAAGCCAGATTGGTTGCTGTCCAGGAGGTTGTTCTGTGTGAGAAAGGCAGAGACTTGATTGAACACAACTCGTTCAAATGTTTTTGTAATGAAAGGTAGAAGGGAAACCGGTCTATAGTTCCCTAAAAGAGTTGGTTTAAAGATGCTTCTTTACTATTTGTTTTCCTTAGATTTATATTTTAATCTAGTCCTATATGTCCTATCCTGTATTAGATTATAATCTGAAGAATTGTATCATAATTCCGAATGTCATAATTTTGAAAAAAAAAAAAAAAAGTGTCAACTTCACTATTTTAGAACTAATGGCAGGTGAAATTGTGGTTGTCAAAGTGTTTTATCACATCTCATGATCTCTAGTTTTACTTCACACTGCTAACCAGGTTTTTGTGCTCACCTGACGAAAACAGCTCCGCTTGATATTGATACCAGGAAATAATTTTGTTGCAAATGCCACTCAATGCTGCTTGTTGGACCATCACCATTTAAATACTCACTCTGAACATTTACAGATGATTTTCCTCACAATATAATTAAATTATTTTTCAAAAACAGACGGTTCAAATGAAACTAGTCTAGCATGCACACCGCTACAAATTCATATGTAGAGATGGCAAGGTTGTATATGTGTGCACAACCTAAAAAGAATGACATATTGGCTTATCTGCTTGAGAAGAACTTGAAGGGTTCTCAGTGGTGAATGCTGGATTGCGGGGAAGTGAGTGAATGTGTTTCAGGCGGAGAGACAGGGGTAGATGTTGATGGAGTCTGCAGTCATGCGACGCGTGGTGGGCCGTGCATCGCTTTCACTCTTTCTTTCTACTCACACAGCTGTGACAAAAGCTAGATTGAAAAGAGCTTGACAATCTGCCTGAGATCTGACAGGGCTGTCACAGAATCACTCAACATCCCTTGCATAATTACAGCATTATCTCTGATCCTAGAGACAGTATGAAATGTGCCTGCGAGCAGGGATATCCTCCATTCCAACTGTTTCTTAGCCGGCACAAGCCAAAGACTGGATGGAAAAACCTTCACAGTAGCTTTCCATGAGAAAATGGGCGGAAAGATCCTGGTACAAAATGATTAAAAACTCAGGGTTACCATGACGACAGCTGGGTTCTAATAGGATTAACTTCCTGCAGTTGCGATGAAAGTATTATCTGTTCAAATGCTTGTTTTGTTAGAGCCGCTGCTGTCTGAAGTTGTGCCATGTCAAGTAGAAGCGAGTGAAAATGTCGCGCATCCATAAGCATATTTGTTCAATTTGATATGGATTCCTTGTGTTGTCGTTTCCTACTCTGTAAGTACATAAAACATCAGCCAAACATTTGCCTCAAGAAGGGATTTAGCATTGATTTTAAAGTCATCTTGATTTCAAATTAAACTGAGGATTTAACTACATCAAAGACATTTGGGGAGCCAAAAGTAGCAGTGCTATTAACTTAACATTTTTCAATGCCATGACAGAAGTTATAATGAGATACTTATTTGAATGTAGTGTGAGCATTGCAGCATTGTGCTACATCGCTTTTTTATTTATTTATTTATTTATTTTTTATGTCACACTGCATTTTGAACATGTCTTTATAGCAGTGTGATAGCAGTGAGGCAATAATCAAACACTAATTTGGTGCTCATGTAGCATTAGGATATCTGATTCACTTAGTCCTTGCAAGGTATTTTACACTTTTTTTCTAGAAAAACATTTAAAATGTTAAACATGTTAAATGTTAAATAACATTTGTCGAATGGTAACATGTTAAATTATGCTAAATGCTTAGCAGAACTGTTGAGTGCTTATTTTAGTAAGGACTTCAGTTCATCTTTGTATGCATTTTCACAATTATTTCTGTTGTTTTGGTTGGTTAAAGTTAACTGCAGAACGCACTGACAAGCATTTATTGTAAACTAAAATACTTTAATGTAATTTCTATTAAAACTTTATTGTCATGTATTAAATATATATTTGTAATTACACGTTTATAATGATCATTCAATTTAGTGCTTTTAAAAGATATTAACTATAAATGTAATATTGAATAAGAGATTATAGTTAGAACTATAATCAAATACTTCACCTGTGCTTTGGCATGATATTCAATGCGTCAAAATACGTGTATTTTAAAAGATGACAAAAGACTTAAAACATTATTTAAAATGTATCTTTTAAATTGACATTATTACAAAGTGTACTTGTTTAAAAGTGCACTTAATTTTATTTGGAAACATGAAAGTGTACTGTCTTTAAGTACACTTAAATGGCCTTTTATTTCATTAATAGTACATTATCTGCAATATCATGCTATATAATTTTAAGGGCACATTAAATACAACACAGAAGCACCTTCTACACAAAGGTGTAGCCAACTACTAATTTGAGAAACTTCAGTAGCTTCCCTGACACTGATCACAGCACAAACAGTTTACTAAAAAAAAAAAAAAAAAAAGGTGAAGAGTGATGAAAAATATATTGTTTTCCACAGCTGATAACTAGTTTAATAGATATCTATATAAAGTCTTGACCTTTGGTGATTGAAGTCTTTGGAGCTTTACAGAACAACATTCTCCCTTTGTGAGAACAGCTGTAGTTCATGTACGAGTCAACCAAGCTGAATTTAATTTATCTTTAAAGGTCACTTTAAGAGGTTCACAGAAATGAAATGTATATATAAAAAAAATTGGACAGAAAACAAACTGAGAGGCAGAGAGAACTACAGCTGTCAGACTTTGTCTCCTGTGTCTTGTGTTTTCCCTTCCTCTTGTGCCCTTATTTGGAGTCCCTGTTCCATTCCTCGTTATGTCATTATTAGTTGATTAGTTCCTAGCCTTGTTTTGTTAATTATCTAGTTTAGTCCCCTGTTCTTAAGCTCTGCGTTTTCCTACCTCTGTGTCTGGTCACGATCGTGATTCTGTGTTTTTCTATGTCTCCTGAGAATCCTGAGTTTGGTTAATAAAAGTCTTGAGTTTTGAAGAAGTTCCTTGTCTCCTCGATCCTTGCCCCAATGTGTGTGTGTGTGTGACAGCAGCAGGGATGAAAATGTTTTTTTTTTTTTTTTAAACTTAAATTTTCTTATAACTTAAAGTTTCAGCTCTTGCTAAATCTTCCTGGTAAGTTGTGACATGTTGAATATTGTTTCCAGGTTAAAACCTCTACTTATTTAAATTGAAAATACAATTGGTTCATTGAGAAAAAAAAAATGTCTGATAGAGCTAATTTGCTGAACATAATCGGACTTCCCCGTTTGCCTGAGGCTATGGATTATACGTAATAATGTTGTAAATCTTCAGTTTCTTGCACAGACTGATCGTTTTGCTTGATGAGACCTCAATATATTGTCAGAAGCCATTAAGTTTGTCTTAGTTTTTTTTTTTTTTTTTTAGACTGTCAAGTGCTGGTAGCTGCTGACTTGCATTTTAGGAATCGCTAAGGAACATGGTTTCAGCAAAAAAAAATTCCTTCCTGTTCTACTGAAGAAGAAAAAGAGTCACATATACATCTTGCATGGCCAGAGGGAGAGTTAATTAACAGCAAATGTTCACTTTTTGGGTGAACTGTCCTTTTAACCAGATAGCTATTAGCAATTTTTGACTTAAATTATAGTGCAGTAATCAGAACCCCTGTGTGAGGCTACATAATAAATTAATTGGAAAATATTGATTTGAGTTTCATTACTTGACATGATGTTGTTATGTGATAAGAAAGACACTGTGAGTGAACAAGAATTCAAGAACACTGAACTTGATCTTACTGTTGAAGTCCTGATGAATCTGCCAATGTTTATGTATTTATTTTGCAGTAGTGAATGCTAACTTTATCATTATCCACTATATATGATAACTATATTAGTGTCCACACTAATGAATAGTGATCTGTTTATTATAATTGCATGCTGCCATTCTGTCATCTGCCATTTTAAATGTTAAAGCTTGACAATTTGAAAGAAAAAGAAAAATGCAAGACTTGTCCCATGAAACACAACAAATATAAAATAATAGGAAATGTCTTATGAAAATACAAATATTATTTATTTATTTATTTTTACTGAATGCAATTCATACAAAATCATTATGCAATAATCGTAATAAAATTGATAACATTTTGTTTATTATAAACACATACTGCAGTTATGTCAATTGCCACTTTAAATGTGAGCTCTTTAAAGTATGATTGGCTATCAATGTTTTTATTGGTCATCATCTGGAAAAAGTCATTCTGAGAGTGATATTAACAACATTGATCCTTTTTGTCATTATCTATATAGCTGTTATGTGGACTTTACAATTCTCATTGAATTAGAACTGTTAAAACTTTATAGTTATTATAGTTATCATCCTTGGTGTGAACTCAGCTAACAGGGAATGTTCTCATAACATTCTGGCAAACTTTTTCTCAAAGTTATGAACAAACATTCTTCCACTATGTTAAAGGTGCAATAGGTGATTGTCTTCAGAAGCATTTTTTTGTTATGCTGGTTGAAAGTCTCTTCATATCCCGATAGTGATCATTAAGTTAAGTGGTCTAAATGTATTTATATGTATTTATATATTCTGTGGAAGGCGTAGGACCAAGAAATGGCCGTCCAATCAAAACTGTTGTTCCGAGAATTTTTATAGACTTTCCTACCTGCCTGTGAACATGTATTTGCATACCTCTGTGCACCCGGTTCGCACAGACAGGATACGTCATCAGCGCGTTCACATACGCTATACAGACAGAGCGAGAATGACAGGCAAACATCAACAACCTGATCTTCCTTCCTGGTATTGTAGTACTTTATCTAACTGTACTATAAAGTTTTCTCACCGGTGAATGACACATGATGTATTAGTAATATTGTCTCTGGTCATCTAGTCTGTTCGCATTCATGCATTTAGGAGGCGTGGCTTTGGATGGCGATTTGCAGGGAGGGTGGGACATTCGCTTTCAGTGCTATCAGGCTAAAGTTAGCATTTTTCAAGATCTCCTACTGCACCTTTAAGACAAGCACTTATCTGGTCTTTAAAGGGGTCATTTTTGTTTCTAAAAAGAACATTATTTTGTGTATTTGGTGTAATGCAATGTGTTTATACAGTTTAAGGTTCAAAAAACACATTATTTTCCACATACTGTACATTATTGTTGCTCCTCTATGCTCCGTCTTTCTGAAACGTGTTGATTTTTACAAAGCTCATCATTCTGAGAAGCAAGGCGTGCTCTGATTGGCCAGCTATCCAGTGCTTTGTGATTGGCCGAATACCTCAAGCATGTGACGGAAATGTTACGCTCCTTACCATGTTGTGATGCTGTGTCCCGGCGCGACGACACAAAAACAATAAAACCCATTATAAATGAGGCAGAATCAGAGAAACGACAAACAACAAGCACTACTCTACACTGCTCAAAACTCGCATTTGAATAGTTAGTGGCAAATTATTTAAATAAGAAAACGTACTTACAGGCTAAGAGTCAGAAGCGCCAGACTGTCCTTGCAAAGTTGGAATTGCCCCACTTTATAGAAACAGCTTTTGTGCAGCTGGCAGGCTCCTCCCAGCTTCAGGAAATAGTCCTCCATAAAATGCGCTGCACACACTCTAATATTTGGGTTGAACTGTTCTGGAACAGTGTTGTAAATAAAACTTAACCACTGATTTCTAGTTGTGTCCTCTTTTGGAAGCCCAAACAAAGTAGTTTCGCTTTCACAAAGAAACACAGCATCTCCACGACATGGCGCCGGCGGCAGCTACAATACTACAGCGAGAATAATAGTTCTGCCTTCTTTCTTTGCGTAAACATTTGGGCGGTGTTTTGCAAATCTACCCACACCGTGACGTAGACATGTGGGGGTGTATTTAAATGATCCGTTTTAGGAGGGCGTGATCGAGTCTTAACTTTGATAAAGAATATCTCTTTGGTTTTGAGACTTTAGTCTTTGCAACTTCAGGGATCTTATCTATGCACGAACAGCTTGTAACACTCCAAAGAGAAAGGAAAATTTGAAATCTCATCACATTACCCCTTTAATAATATTCTCAAATATTACTAGACAAACTTGTTTTTTGATTTGTTCATAGGATGTCGTTTTCCAAAATGGTTTAATTTGACATTTATTTTTATTATTATTATTTTTTTTTATGTCCTCTTGTTTCAGATCCTTCAGAAAACAAAATAATGATAAATGATATAATGATTCAATAAATGATAAAATTATAAATGATAAAGGATAAAATGACATGGTTCCTTAACTTTTTACAAACTTAAAAAAATAAATTTTAAATGTCCAGAGAATATTCAGAAATAGCGTTTTCATAACTTAATGGCAATGTTAGCAAAAGGACCCTAAACTGTTGTTTAATTTGCAGTGGCTGTCTGTAAATTAATCCTAACTTACTCTTTTTTTTTGAGTTTTTAATCCACTCAGGCCAGGAGCATAAGCATAGACAAACAAAAGCAATGAACTCGATACGCGCTTGCAGTGTTTGACAGCAGAACAGCAGCAGCAGACGCTGGACGAGGCTTCGCCTGGATGACAGCAGCATCTGATACAGCAGTTTAGTCTTTCTGTCAGCTGACGTAGCTGCTAACAGGGCAGTGAGCATGATAGCGTGTCTATATACAAATAATTTTCTAACTCACATACTGCTTTATTGATAGAGGACTAAGAGACTTTCACTCCTTCTGATAGCACAGCACAGGCACGTCTCAGCTGTCTTTATATTTCATGATTCAAAGCTCTGACCTGTGCCTTCAGGGGAATTTCTTGACTTTTTCTGTGGTTCCCTGCCATCTCTATAAATGACACCACAGTGCTTGACTCGATCAGTAAGCTGTGAGGAATTATATAACATACTTAAATTCCAGGCTCTCATTTCACCCATATAAATGAAAAACCTCATTGCAGGGAATGTGTTTTTTTTTCATGGGTCATAATCCCTCTATTTCTCTCTCTCCGTGGGCTGCGATCACCCACACCACCTGTGCCCTGAGATATGAGTGGAAAACATCCAGTCATATCACACAAACTGCTAATCAGGACAATCTATTTGTGATTATCCTTCACAAATTACACAACAGACCATCTTGCTCTTGCTCTTAGAAGACATTATTCGGATATGGCCTTTGTCTATTGTTTTTTTCTTTGTTTCCAAGTGAAGCCATTAAAGAGCCAAAAACAATTTTGGTAACAGCAACTTGTCTGATTGCTAGATCATTTGATAGTGTAGTTCTACACCATGAATTATTCAAGACATGTTTTGTAGCTAAGTTGAATTGACACTACTTTGTATACAGTATATTTCTTAACAGTTTCAGAGCTCAGGTGGTTGTGGCTAGAAGGGATGCAGCAAAAACCAGAAGCTAACAATAATAATTTTGTACCTATTAGATTGTGTTTTATTAACGTCTACACCTACCCCAACCCTAAACCTACCTTAGGGTTTGTCTTAGGTTTACTTGCATGTACTGTAATTATGCATAATTTATTGTTATTAAAATAGTACATGTGACATGTGTAACAAGGACACCTTAAAATAAAGTGTTACCAAATCAATTTCTCCATTTTTAAAAATATCCTTTTTACTCCAAGAATCCTGCTGTTGTGCTTTATTACTGTTACTTGCACATTATTCAATTGATATGACTCATCCAATCATTCAATCAAATTTTAGATTTTGAAATATCAGTTTTAAAGTAAAGCAATAAACTATTTGAAACATAACAAAAAAGTAAAGGCTTTGTACATGGCTTATTCAATCACATTCTTTTTTGAAATCAGAACTTCTATAAAAAAAAAAAAGATTTTACAATATAACAATATAATTTAAAATGAGCTGTTAATTATACTACGGAGAGGAAAAAGAGTCGTCAGGGTCATTGAACAGCAGTAAATGTATTTCTGGTAATTTCTCTGAGGGACATTAATTTGAGAAATTAAAGTTGAAGTTGAGATGATGTTGAGATGAGGGAATAAATTAGACTAAAAGCTTTTTCAGAGAGCAGAACGAGGTTATGAGCGGAAACTAGGTTCTTCTGGATCTTTCTTCTTATCTTTGCCCAGCATCTGAGCTGCAAAGAAACCGAGAGAATACAGGGAGAAGAAATGGAAACGAGAAATGATTTGCAGAAACGAAGGGTCAAAGTTCTCTGTTGCTAATGCTGCATTCAGTTCAAGTCAGAAAGTCTGCATTTACAGCTTTCAGAAGGGTCAGGATGGTCGAGCTTGGGAGTTAACTTGCTAATCTAGACTTAAAGACTTATATAAAAATAATTCATAAAAACATATCTTGAGACCCCATTGATTCTGTTCCATTATGTTGCTTTTCTATAGTTTAAAAGCAAGAATACATGTTGTCAGTGTCAGGTGGACATGAACCTAATGACATAGGGCTTCCTTCAGACGTACTTGAGATGTACCTGTTTGGATAAGTGTAATCAGTAAAACTTTTGGATAGTCCACTTTAGACATTCTAATAACAGTAAGTAACTTTGGAACTACATGTCAACTACAGTCTTTAGGCAAGGCAAGGCAAGTTTATTTATATAGCACATTTCATACACAGTGGTAATTCAAAGTGCTTTACATAAAAGGAAATAAAATAGTCATTAAAAAATAATCACAGCAATAAAAACAAAGAATTAAAAATAATAAAAACAAGGAATTAGAAATTGATTTAAAAGGAATTTAAAACAGAAATAGAAAATGATTATACATAAAATACAGTGCAGTCAGTTCGGACGCAGCACAGTGCTCATTCAACAAATGCACAGCTAAACAGATGAGTTTTGAGTCTAGATTTAAATGTGGCTAATGTTTTAGCACATCTGATCTCTTCTGGAAGCTGGTTCCAACTGCGGGTGGCATAATAGCTAAAAGCGGACTCCCCTTGTTTGGTGTGAACCCTTGGTATTTCTAACTGACTCGATCCTAATGATCTGAGTGGTCTGTTAGGTTTATATTCAGTGAGCATATCAGCAATGTATTTAGGTCCTTTAGAGTATTAATACCGAACAGAAAAATATAGGAGATCACCTATTCCCTATATGTGTGAACTTTTAAACAATTACGGATTTTAAATGAACTTTGTGTATTCCTATGATGTATTTTATTATTTTAATTTTTGTATTTTAATATGAAGTAAATTGGTATTGACATTTTATTGGAACAGCAAAATAATTCAGTGTCCCCTAATGACAAACGTCTTTGGGTACCTGTAACAATGCTGAAAAGTCAATAAATCAATAAATCAAAAAAAAAAAAAAAAAAAATTATAAACTGTATTAATATCTGCTAATACATTATTTTTATGGCCTCCCAACATTCTACTGCCTACAAGTAATTTTTCAAGTACATCCCAACTTATTAACTTAATAGTCTAATGACACTCTAATCAGAGTTAGTTGACATGTAGCTGCAAATTAATGAGAGTTAGTTGACATTAAGTTACTTATAGTCAGTTTTGGGTAGATTACTTACAAATTGTAGTCTGCTACGGATTACAGATTACATGATGAACGTTGTTGTTAGTAATGCAATCTAGGTTACTAATTTTAGGTAAAGTATTCTGACTACTTTTTTAGATTACATTTAAACTTGTCATTAAATGTACATATTGATATAAAAAAGCAAAGAGAAATAAAATATATTCAATTATTTGATATCATCATGAAGTCCATTAAACATTACATTACACCAGGGTTTCCCAAACTGGGGTTAACGTAAGAAATGCAGTTAGTTTGTAAGTTGATTAAAAATCTGATAATTAATTCAGTCATAAAAAATGTAAAACAAAAATAAATTATTTTAAAATGAAAACAATTATTTATATATATATATATATATATATATATATAACACTAAAAATAGATATAATTGAATTTGTTTACCTGTGTGTCATCCAAGAACTGTGAAAATGCAAATGTCTTGTCATATTTCTGAAATATTACCTTCTTCAAGGATATTTCAGGTAAATATTTTATGTCAAAGGGGTTTAGCTAGCAAACATGCCTAAAGTCTTCCAGGTTTGAAATATATTTTGCCCTGAGTTACAGAACCAACAATTCATTTTAGAAGCATGGTTTGCAAATTTATTTACATTGCCATTCTATATTGTGAATAGTGAAGGCTAAATGATATGACACACAGTAGGATTTTTGGAAAGGAAATTTTAAATGAGTAAAAAAAAAAAAAAAATGAAGAATTAGGGAAAATCATAAATTATGAATAATATACTGTCATTTTTGAATAATATGTAATCATGTAATCTATAAAAAAAAATGTAACTGTAATCTGATTATGAGCATTTTATAATGTAATATAATCCAATTTCGAGTACTCAATTTTTGGAATCTGATAACGTAATCATTCACTACCCAGCACTGTTTACAGGTCTGAAGTGTCTAAAGTTAACTATCACAATAAAGTGTAACTTTGAAATCTTTTGCAGGGATTATTTATCCACTGTAACTTGGTTGCTAGTAGACTTACTTGTTGATAAACAAAGCTAACAGTCAATAGAAAGCTAACAGTAGAGTTATGTTATACCATCAGAGCATCATTCACTGGAGCGTAGGATAAGTTAGAGATGAAGCAATAATATCCCAGATTCGACACTGAATGGAACTGAGCATAAATGCATCCATTTATCCAAGGTTGCGATCTGAAATGATTGTATTAGAGACACTTATGAGCAATATTTCATTTGTGGCCTAGCTAATAACATTTGCGTGGCGGCACAGTGCTCTATTGTAAAGGGGTGTATCAATCAGATGTTTAGCATGAGGTCAGATAAAGATGTGCCTGTGTATGTGGATATGCTCCTGTGCGTTCCTAATGGCTCTCGGGCCATGAGTTAAGACTTCTGCTCTCAATATTAATCAGCCTCAGTTATTGCTGGGAATTTACATTATTGATCAAGGGGGTGGCAGGCGGAGACAAATGCAATGAGCCAGTAAAAAAGATAAACATAAGGGTAGCAGCTCCGATCAATCATCTTCTTCTTCTTCTAATTTCCCTCTGGATGTCAGAAGCACTAATGAAGCACTACAGGCATCCACTATGTATAAAAAAGGGCTCATAAAACTGTAAAATGTACAGCTGTAACCTGATCAAATTGCTGGATGCTGCATTAAAATATTTGCACTCTAATAATCAGGTGGAGTTGCACACAGCTATAACTAAATGCAGTTTTGATGTCAGAGATGCATAATTGGCTATAACTAAATGCAGTTTCTCGTCAGGAATAATAATAATAAAAAAAAATCTATTAAGTATAATATAAAATTCATCTTTTCCATCACAGAAACAAATTATTATCTGAAAATATATCAAATACTTTTATTTTACACGTTTATTGACTGCTCGCTGATTTTATATGTTGTTAAGCTTTTCTTCAAATAATATACAATAACCACACATCATTACCATAAATCCCCACTATCAGACATTATAAGACCCTGATCAGATCTTTATTCCATAGCTCAGCTTTGGAATAAACTTTTGGAATAAATATCACCTACTCTCAGTTTTTTCTTATCCACAAAATGAATAGGAAAATGTCTGTATGAGATGGTGTCTATGCACATCAAAGACTGACAAATCTGGCATTCTTACATCTATAAACCCAGGTCAATTGTGTGGTTTAGTAACTTGCCGTGTCGGCGGGGGATCACTGCACATCCGGAGGCAAAGCGTGAGTCAGCCGGGAAAAGCTCACATGTTCCTTACCCTTCTTGATCTCTGTGATTTGTCTGCACAGTGAGAGCTGAATGGGTCGGGAAACTCACCTCCATTCCCTGTCAAAGATGAGTACTTCTAACCGCTCTACATGCTCTGGCTTCCGGCCCCCATCAATTCCTTCGTCTTACAGAGAGGGAGGACGTGAGAGAGAAAAATAGATTGAAAGCGACAGAGAAAGAAAGACCGTTCGATATGGGTAAGCGTGCATTTTGGGCTTTTTGGTACAGCCTTAAAAGACCAAAGAAATATCAAATTTCATACAGTCTCAATCAGACTGAGCAAATCACAGCACTTTTTCACAGTTCATTTTATTTTGCACAAAGGCCATGCACATGCTGCAGCTTTCTACTTTTCTTCTAAAAATTCACATTTTAAAACCACATTCACCCCTGAAAGATCTAGATAGGGACAGCTTTCATTAAATCTTTATTATCTTTACGGTAATAACTAGTAGTACTCTGTACATATTCACAATGCTAATTTAAGTGATTCATTCCTGCATTTACATATGGTTGTAAAGGTAAATCACAAAAAGAATAATTATAAAGAAAACTATAGCATAAATTATATTAGCATCCACACCAATGAACAATAACATTCTGTTTATTATAATCATGCACACATTTTTTTTCGTCTTCTGATTTAAATGCACAAGCTCTTTAGTGCTGGATGGATTCCCTGCTGTCACAGAATTAGAATGATTATTGAAACTTTATAGTTATCGTTATAGAATCATCTTTGGTGTGAATGGGTCTTAACTCCCAAAACCTTGAAGTGTATAAAAGACCATAGTAAGGAAAAAAATGGAGTGGTAAACTAAAATAAGAATTACATTCACAGTCAGAATGAGTAACAAAAACTGAAAGATAAAAATAAATCAAATTTAATCATCAGTGATTTAAAATAACTGTCACATTTTGTTATTGTTTAAAATATTGTAGTAAAAAATATCTCTAACATGCAGGGCCGTCCTTTGGGCGGTGCAACTAGTGCGATCTCACCGGGCCCCGCGGCGAATGAACCGAGGAGGAGTGGGCTGATGAGACAAGGTTAAGTCCACCGGGCCTCTAATTAGAAAGCCGTATGGGCCAAGACCAAGGAGCTCACGCTCAACCCACATGCCACTTAATCCTCATTAAAACTACTGCATCGTCACATTAAGAATTTCAACATGTGGATTTCACCATTTGAAATAGCATTACTCAATGTCCATAATGCACGTTAATAATTAATCCGTTACGGATAATCACCATGAGGAGCACAGCTGTGCAACCAATATCATTAAGGACACATTAAATGGTATCATTGTTTTCAATGATGCCATTTGCGTTAATCAAACAGTTCTGCTAAGGCTTGTGTGGATATCCGATATTACCAGTGTACATTATCAGTGCACTTTTCACTTTACAATTTTTTTTTTTTTTTTTCTTGGACCAAGATTTTTCCACCTTTCCTTTTGACCTAAACCTTTCTCCACATTGATATATTTTAGTTCTCTTTCAGCGATGCTTCATCAGTAGCCTACTTTAGATCCTTGTATCGATATGGCATTTACAGCTATGGTCGAGATGAATTTTTAGACATATTTTTGGATGGTTTCCACAAAATGTCAGATGTTGTGGCTGTCTTTTTGGAACTATTAAAACAGAAACAGACTTTAGACAAAGTACGTGAAAAAAGTCTTGAGTGCTTGACCAGTCTTTGCAATTGCAATGTGACATATTTTGGAATGCAGTGATGCACAAAATTAAAATCAAGTAGCTAGAAGCCTCTGCATTCATATTTTGGTCTTAACATGAGTTGTCAACTAAGGCTTGAACACTAAAAGTCAACAACTGTGACAACCAGCAAATATAATTTTAGATAAAGATGAACTCTGAACACAACAAAACAACTAAGGAACTTAAAATGAGTACAACAGCACTGTAAACCCGAAAACTGTTGGAACATAACATTCTTCGATTATGCTTCAGTGCATAACTGGTACTGTAAGAGCCAGCACAGTACTGGATTTACAAAAGCCCCATTTCCACCGCAGGAACTTTCCCAAGGAACTATACTTAGGGCCGGTACTCTGTGTGTTTCCACCGCAGGAACCAGGATCTAAACAAAGTTCCAGGTAAAAAAATACCCCTCAGAAAGTCCCTGCTCGCGAGGTAGTACTTTTTCAAAGGTCCAGAACTTTCGGGGGTGGGACTTGGGCGCTGAACACGCCGATTGGTTGAGTTCACGCAGCATTGTATTTCAACCACCATATATTTGCATATTTTTTACTGTTATTGTGTCATGAAATGTAGTTTTAAAAGTATTTCAGGCGAGAATGTAGTTGTTTAAAACTCAAATCTGCGGTTTATTTATAACGACAGTGCCTATTTGAAAATGTGCTTCGCTGATTTCGGAGACATGAGCTCTACGCGATCAGCGGGCGCTCAGTGCTCATGTATCCCGACAACAGCAGCCTCAACTCGGCTAGTCCCTCTGACATTTGCCGCTGACTCTGATGTCTCTGTAGTGGTTAAACAAGATATATTTCGTTTTGGGTAAATCTAACAGGTAATCTTTATTCTATTAATCTATTAATATGTTAAAATGAAAAGAGGCAATACTGTTTAATAAAATATTACCGGACTTGCGTCATCCCTTCCACGGGAGTTCATACTCACGAGTCGAACTCGCGAAGTCCGAACTACCGAGGATGCAGGTCTGAAATTTGCGTACCTGGTAATGAGAAACGCGGGCAGACCTACGTCACCAGACTATTTGCCTAATCTTCTCGGTACTTTAGACTGCGATGGAAACGTAGACAGCAACAGGTCTGGGTGAAAAAAAGGTTCCCGGGACAAATTATTCCAGGTAATTTCAGTGAAAAATGGCTAAAGTGACATTTTTAAATGTTAGAGGAAGTGAGGAAAATTTCAAAAGAATTGACTCCAATTTAATTAATGACAATAAATAAATAAATAAATAAATAAATAAATAAATAAAGGCTTTTCAGGAAGTTGACCTGGAGTGATAGGAAGTGAAATTTACTGAATTACAACCGAAAGAAATTCAACACAGGTTATGTAAAATTAGGTGGTGTTCTACCCTGTTCCACAAAAGTTACCTAAGCTAAGTTACCTAAGCTACGCTAATGGCTCGTTTCCACTGAGCGGTACATTTCGGTACAGTATGGTACGGTACACAATTATGTCCGTTTCCATTGTCAGAAGTTGTGAATGGTACCAAAATAGCGAACCGTACCGTACCACTTTTTTGGTACCCTTCTGTTGGGGTACCTAGCACAGCAAAGGGTACCAAAAGGGTGGAGCTAAACTCACTGCAGAACGTTAATTGGTTGACTAGAATCGTCACTTTTGCGTGACAAGGGGATAAAGCTTCTCCTTCACTCGTTCTGCTCTGCTGTCCGTGAGTGTTGGGCTTATTTACATAAGAGTGCGCAAACACAAAAAAATATAACAGTATATTTTGTAATTTTATATTTTCACACAGACAATAGCCGTTTCTCAATATGCGTTCTGTTCTTGTGGACTTGTGAAACGTCATTGCCCAAAAACCCACGCGATTTTCAAAATATTACTGTTATCGTGTCATGAAATGTAGTTTTAAGAGTTTTTCTGGCGAGAATGTAGTTGTTTAAAACTCAAATCTGCAGTTTATTTATAAAGACAGAGCCTATTTGGAAATTTGCTATGCTAATTTCGGAGCTCCAGGTGATCACAGGCGCTCAGTGCTCGTGTATCCGCCTCGAGCAGCCTTATCTCGGCTAGTCCTTCCGACATTTGTCGCTGGCTCTGATGTCTTTGTAGTGATTAAACATGAGATACAGTTCGTTTTGTGTATATTTAACAGGCATTCGTGGTCTCATGAATTTATTATTTGTTCCTGGTCATATTGTTTTGACTGAGCACAAAGTTTAACTTTATATTTATTTTGAACTTTACTGTAGTACAGCGCTGACATTGTAGCAAACGTTTGACTGAATTGTTTGCTTTTGTCTTTATTTCCTCTTATATAAGTCTCTTATACTTTGTACTTATACTTTTATAATGGCTATTATTGTTCATTCAAACTGACATAAAAGAGGCAGAGTTGTGCTTATTGTTGCACTTTATTGTCGATCGCTACTTTCCGGCATACACCACGCCTATCAAGTAAAGGGTACTGTTGGCAGTGGAAACGCAAGCTGGATCAGCGTGTTCGGTCCCGAGCCATACCGTACTGTACTGTACTGACCCATACTGCTCGGTGAAAACAAGCCATAAGTGCAAATAGCCCAGGGTTTCCAGGTCTGCGAAACAAAACCAACCCAATTACTATTCAAACTTGCCCAAAACTAGCCCAATTGCATTACTCCTCCATCAAAATACCATTCCGTTTAAGATTGCTTAACAACCTGCAGCAACAGTGCAACAGTAGCCCAGTCGAAATAGACAGTCTTGTTAGCACTAACTTCGCCCACCATTGTCTGGTTTAGCCAGAGAAAATGACAAAAGAAACCTGAATCCAGTAACAAGAGCAGTGGTGTGGAAAGTAAAGGTGCAGTCACATTTATCATTGCTCTTCAAAATTTTACAAGCAAAATCTAGTCATTTTAATAGCAATCTGTGTGATCATGAGTTTCTTGTGGGGGTTAAAAAGAGTTCAGCGCAGATTTTGATAGTGGTTATGCAAATTCACCTGCTATTAACCAACAAAAAGCTGCTTGGTATGAAAGAGACTTATTTATATCCAATAGACAATAGACCTTTTTTGCCTATGAAATTTTGGTAGTTTGATTGAACCTTAAAGGGGTCATCGGATGCAAAATTCACTTTACATGTTGTTTGAACATAAGTGTGTGTTGGAAGTGTGTGTACACATCCACCCTATAATGATAAAAATCCATCCAGTGTTTTTTTTTTTTTTTTTAAATACCTATTTTAAAATCCCCTTTATCAAATCAGACTGTTCTGAGATTCCTGTCAGAATGACATAGTTCTGTACAGGCTGCTCCCACGATAGTTGATTGACATGGCCGTCTTACCTTAGACCCGCCCTGAGTGAGCTGTAAGCTGTCCGCCATTGTGTCGACTCCAGTGCAGGGGAAGGCAAGAATGTCTCAGATTAAGCGATTGAGGTGTTTGGTTGTGGGATGTAATAATGAACATAAAAGTCGTTATTTACTCCCGACATCTGAAGACGCAGAGGATTAATGTTACTTTCGTTTTTGAAGTTAATGCGCCGATCCCGATGTTTGCGCGAATCATTCGTAATCCAGCTTCATCTACAGAAGAAGTGAGGATAAGGGTATTTTATGAATCTTTGCAAATCGCCATTCCTAATATGTGCTAGTTAGCAAGTTTTGCGGCTGAAGTTTACAGTCAGCTCGTCACCCCACGGAAGAGAGGGGCGGGGTCAGCAGAGCTCATTAGCATTTAAAGCAACATGGATTAGAATGGCTTGCTGAAAACAAAGCTGATTTTGAAAGGTTAAAAAGAGTGTTTTTTACACTACCATTGAGAAATTTTAACCAAAGTATGTTATAGACTTTTTATTAAGACCCTAAAGAATCACATCAACTTGTGGAAAATGGACATCCGATGACCCCTTTAAGGATAGCAGACACAACCAAACTGAGCTTGAATTCACCTTTTCCCAGCTCTATACTTTACCCTATACCCCATCGCAGATCTGTTCAGAGAGGCATTTATTTTAAAGAAAAATGAGAAAAATGTCTGAAAAGTGGAAATAAAGTACCTAACAGTACTTGATAAGCCTATAGTGGAAGTTGGATGTGGTGTCCACACCTGTAGGGGTAGGGGTGGGATAAGTAATGTCCCAATAAGGCAGCATCCATTTACAATTTTTTTTATAAATATGATCATATACACTGAATATGTTATTACTATTGAATGCTGTTTTATAATGTACTACACTGAGGTGCAAATTTACAAGAAAATACTGCTGTTTTTCTTGCAGCATCTGTCACTAGTGTGCAAGGCCTCTATCAAAGTTATTGATCTACTTTATTTATTCAAAAGGCCTAAACCTTTAAATGTCAAAGCTTTTTAAACTTTTTTACAAAACTTTCATAAAAGACTGTCAAGCCAAGATTAAAAGTTTGTTTTTCTAGTTAAAAAGCAGAATCATACTTCCTTGCCTTCTCAAATCCAAATTATTCATGCTGTTTGCTCAATTCATATTCAGA
The DNA here is from genome assembly GCA_021397915.2 of Tor tambroides. Classification (NCBI taxonomy): domain Eukaryota; kingdom Metazoa; phylum Chordata; class Actinopteri; order Cypriniformes; family Cyprinidae; genus Tor; species Tor tambroides. Next base: position 15,138 of record JAFVLL020027224.1, on the reverse strand, counting down.
AATTGAATTGGAATTTAAAAGGCATTTCTAATTCAGTTTTGAATAGCATGCAAGATATTACTCTGGTGGTCCTGTTTACTGCAAATTCAATGTACAGTTGCAAATGCGAAGTATTGTACAGTTGTTGTGAAAATTATGGCAATGAGAATACTATAACATTTTCCAGTGAAGTTAATGATACCCATTTCTACTGTTTTCCACTCTATTTCTGAACGATGTCCCCACATTTGCACATACACACCACATGCCCGGCCCGAAGACTCACTCCTGCGGCTCTTTCATTAGCTTTTACGTTGCTAAATAATGAATGTGCAGTCAATGATAGAGTGCATCTGTGGGGAGCCTGCGCTACATTTGGAGATGATTTACATTTGCTTCATTTAGGTAAGCCAGCATAAGGGCTATCATGTTCGCTGTGAGTTCTTTGCCCTTTCCCCTCCTTCCCCCATTTTCCCTTTCTGCTTTGAGCCAAGGTTATGGTGGCTTTCGTCGGATTTACTGCTGCTTCACATCTCCATCTGCATGGGCTGACATTTATGTGTCGCCTGCTTGATCAAACAGGCATGTAAGTTGGCCATAAAGTCATCTGTCTGGTGGAGGTATGCCAAAGCTGTGTCAACCCTGCTGAAGGGAGCCTGGAAATGAGACACTGGGGACTTGAAGGGGTTTGACTGAGACTTACAGAGAGACAGAGAAGCTCCTTGAATCCCCGGGTTGACACTTGTGAGTGCTTTTCCTTAACACATGGGTGTCCTTTCTAAGACAGCCCCTTTTCTAAGTGAGCTGAAGAGGAAGTATGTCCTTGTGTACTTGTAAGAGATGTGAGGAACTGTCCCTGAAAATGGAAAAGTCTTCTTTCCTCTTCCCTTCAGCTGGAATTCCTCAAGATTTCATTATACAGTATGTCCTTTTGCAACATGAGCACTACCTGTTGTGCTATCTCCTCAAAAGCCTCAGGTAAAGAACTAACTATGGTCTGTTTGAAGAAAATGATTTTTGTATTGAGATTAAGATTCGATGACTCAGTTAAGAAAGAATTAAGCACTCACTTGCAGTTTGTCAGAACAAAGAAACAAGAACAATAATACAACAAACAAAGAGATACTAATGTAATAAACAGTGTTTTAAATTTTTCAGTTAAGTCTAACAGTATTCAGGTGAGAAATACTACAGAAATCGAATAAAGTGTTCAAATGTAAAATAATAAAATGTACAGTGATTTTTATCAAAGCTACAATAATTATTCAGTCAAGAGCAGTCAGTGATTTTCTCTTTTTTCTTTTTTTCTGTTTAAATAACATTAATGACACAGTAGCAGGTTTTTTTTTTTTTTTTTTTTTTTTGGCTGCTGTCACTTTAAGACCTAATTCACATATTTAATATACTGACAAACATGTATTTTATCCCAACTATTTATGTTCACCTAAGACATTACCAAATGTGTTTATAAATTATAACATATTTCTTGTGTATTTTACTGATTTATATCAGTATAATTCATATTGAAACGTGTATGTCATGTATTTCAATATATTTGTAATTACACATTGTAACAATGAAGTTGCAATTTAGTACATTTTAAAATAATAACTCTAAATAACAGTTAAAATTATAATCAATAATTTACATATGCTTTAGTATAAATGATACCATGTTAGTCAACACATCAAAATAAATGTATTTCTTTAAAGTATGACAAAAGATGCTTAAATGTACTTAAAACTCAAAATGTACTAAGAAATGTGTTGAGAAACAGTATACACTATTTAAATAGCATTTTGAATGTGAAACATATTACATTAGAACAATAAAGTTTTTTTTTTTTAATATTATTTTAAAGATTTGAAGTACACTACAAGTGCACGTTCAATTGCATTATATATCAAACCTATTGGCATTTAGTTGAAAGATATTTAAGCACAAACACACTTTCCACAAAAATTCACAAATAATAAGGCAAAAGTGGAATTGGAATCTTAAATATAGCAGCCCAGGCCTATACAGTACTTCACAAAACTTTTGTGGCTATCACGGAAGTCGTGACATCTTTTCCCAGTGTGCAAAGGCTGAAGTTGCAATTTTAAAAAGTCAAACCGGCCCAGGTAAGGCAATCAATTTCAGTTCACCAAGGAGTTCAGGACTGCAATTGATGTCAGATCTGTTCAAAATGACTTCTTGTCCAAGCATTCACATTGTCTTTTGAGCAATTGTTGGCAAGAGCGAACGCAGAGGTCAAGTGCGGTACATGCTCGCCCAGCACAGTCGGTATGAATCTGTCAGGCAGCTGCCAATGTCTGGGCTCACAGTGGAGGTTGCCAATTAGTATGCCCTCTCTCGACTGCCCACAGAGAGCTGAAGAAGGCATCCAGCACACCTGTCAATATTTACTGTTCCAACAAAATGCATCATTCAACGCCATCTGCTCCTGGTCAGAGTACGCCCAGAGATTTGAAGTGGTGACACTTACTTTGGGCTTAATCAATTAATTCCTCATATGCTACTGAATATATTTTAAAATTTTCTATCTATCTATCTATCTATCTATCTATATATCTATATATCTATTTTAATACTTAATAATATTCATGCAATATGGTAAATTCCCACAGAAACTGAGAATATCCATCTAAGATGCAATAAGTCTACTAAGTTGCAATAAACTACCATCAGGATGACACATCTGATTATTATCCCATAATCCCTGGACTTCTTAGTTTGAATTGAGAAGATCTTCATGAGAAGATTTTTGGGAAGAAATAAGAGTCAGCGACCACTGTAAGCATATGTTATTAAACGCTACAGATTGTCTTTCTCCCGGGGCAAGGGGGTGTAGCATTTTTGACCAATCAGACACACAACTATTTGTTATTTAACAAATAATCTCTTATCCCCCTCACCTAACCAAAGGGACAACTATGAGGGTCTGTGGACCCTTCCCCCAAAATGCATCTAACACCTAAAAAGGGCAGAACAGGCCTCTGGTTCCATGGCAACCCATCTGATAACACTTCTTTTATTGATCAAAGGAATGCGGGCAGAGCAACTCACTTCCTTTCCCCTTAGGAAAAAGACCATAAAAATGGACTCTTCTCTAATTAATTCATAGAAAACCCTTCTTTGAATGAACACACATATCTTTAGGTCATTGTGTATATTATTACTGTTCTTGTGTATTGTATCCTGTTCTATGCATGCTTATGATAGATCACTAGTTAATATCACTGTAGCTATACTATGTTTGGTCTCTATCAATTCGTCTTCAGATGATCTAATTGAGAGTGTATATTATATGTCGATACCTATGCAACATGTATGTGTTCTAAGAATCTTTAGTAGTTTATATATTGACTTCCAATCCAACTCATATGCAAATTACCATGTTCAGAGACAAAGAGCCGTAAAACTTTCCCTCCAAAGTTCAGGACTCCCATTGGCTCTTTGACTCCCCAGAGGTGTGACCTCTATAGCAGATAAAGCTCTCACTTCAGTGACGCCCCATGCAGTCTGTGGTTCTGTTAGATCCTAAGAGGATGAAGATGTGAGCTAAAACTCTTCTGAACACCTTAAGTTTTGCGCCAGGCCTTACGGCCTTGTCTTTCCATTCAACCAAAGCTCCTTGGACCTCAGCAGATCTCTTTCTTAGCTCTTTTTCCACTCACTCACTACTTGGAAGAACATTTCTACCTCAGAACATCTTTGGAATTCATCACTCTTCAACCCAGAAGAATGTGATCGGGAGTCCAAACCTTGAAAACCATTAAGACTTTCATCTGAGACTGCATTCCGGACACTCGTCACGACCAAAGCAATGCAAGTATTGTACATTTAAATAAACGAAACAGAGGTTATTAGTACAAGTTATAGACCCCGTTATAAATGGCGCTGATGGTTTTACTCAGGTGGTTAAATTACTTTCCCCTAACTGCATTCTCTGGCTTTCCTGATGGTTTCATCCATCAACTCTCATTAGCCCTTTCCCCACGTATGAGTGATTGTATGTTTGTTTGTTAGTTGTTTGTTTGCTTGTTTGTTAGACTAGTCTGCGTTAGTGTTTAGTTAATAAAAGTCGTGTGCACAAATTACATGAGTTTCTGATTCTGCTTTGCATATTAATGTCCATTTATGATTTTTGATCCTTACTACATGCTCTAATGCATTAATACTTAGAAAAGTATTTTCTGTGGCCAAGAAAATATCCTTTCTTAGAGTTGATATGAACTTAAACTGAACGTTCGCTGGACGAACAGATTAGTTGATGGCAATTTAATTCTGCGACAGTTATTACTGTCAGCCGATATAAATAATTGTAATTAATCATAATTAATTGTAATTATTTATTTGCAATTCCCTTTTAAGCTAAATTTGCAACAGAGGTTATGACAGGCCTACAAATTGAGATTTTTCAGAACATTCGGTTAATGCGGGAAAGACCTTTGGAGTCCTAAGTTGAGGGATTAGTGCTGATATGGGAAACTGTCATCTGAACTGCACTGACCACCACTATCTTCATTCCGATGCCCATGAGTGGCAGTCTGCATGCTGTATATAATTGTGTGGTCGAATTTGGCTTTGCAACTTTACATAAGCCACCAGATCAAGAATATTCTTTTAACCCTTAGTGTTATTGATTGCAGAGAGTGCTTGATGGGGTTGGTACTTGGAGGTTCCTTTGAAGGTATGTGGCCAAATATGTTGCCCGACTAAAATCTATTTATGGTTCATGAAATTGCATCCCAAGGGACTATCCTTGTTTTGCTTGAAAAATTGAAAGCCTGCACCACATTACGTCAGCGTAATGTGTAATTTATGTAGGTGACCTTGAAGATGCATTATCGGGGTGATCACAGAAACACACACAACACATCAAATGATCCATTCTTACTCCTGACACCAGCTGTGTAGGTAGATTTCCTCTGTTTTCCTGGGTCAGTCTTCCGTGGAGCCTTTCTCCCTGATGGATCACTGCTGAAAGAGGATAGATGGCAGCTTATCCCTTGCCTGGTGCCTGGCATTTCACCCTTTCTTATCCGTTCATCCATCTTCCACACTGGCAATTTGTTATGGTGCAGAAGCCACTGTGTACTCTACAAATACATGTACGTGGAAAGAGAAAAAGCCAAAAGTATACTTCATTTGTATATTTTCCGGTAGCTCTTGCTCACAGCTCACATAAAAATGTGAAAATTTCGTCTTCATCACAATCTATGCAGACTCTGTGTGTAGCACAAATTTTTGAGCCTTGTTCACATTTGCGAAAAAAGTCAAAAGATGCTTGGTCGAGCTGAAGAAGAAAGACAAACTGGACAATCCTGACCAAACAGGAAGAACATACATTATACAGCAATATGAGCAAAGAAGCTCATTTATTCTGACATACTTTCTTGGTAAAAAATTTATCTTGACACAGCACTTCAGTTGATTATTCAAATAATTTTGCCCATTTATATGCACTTATAATTTAAAATACAGCTATATATCTCCTGTAGTAAAAGGTATGTTCCATTCGAAAGTAATTGCCCTGCAAAGTGCATATTCTGCTATCTTAAGTGAGATTCCAATCCAAAGGGAGCATACAGTTCGAAGGGCACTGTAAATGGCATAGGGAATAAGGGAATATCGATGCATCACTTGACAGGAAGTGGAGAGGGCAATTTACTTTTATGCATATTACCCACAGTTTTTTTTACATATCACTCCAGTACTTAGAGAACTTTTAATAAAATAAATGCATTCAAGTTTGCAGCATTTTTATTGAGTTTATTGATTTTATCAACACATTTCCAGTTGTTTGGCTGTTTGTTGGTATTAAGTGTGTGAGATGCATTTACAATGCAACTATTGTGATTACGGTTAAATAAAATAAACATAATTTGGTTATAATAGATTTTATGTTTATTTTCATATTAAACAACATTTATCAGCAATTTAACCTTAAACTGTTTGGTTACACTTTATTTTGACAGTACAAATCAACTAACTCTCATCTGAGTATTTTTAGACTGTTAGGTTAGTGTTAGTAGAATATGTTGACATGTATTTGCAAAGTTAGTCGAGTATGTTGGGAAACCATCAGACTAAAGCAATCACAATTATTAAGCTGACAGTCTACTAATACTTTAAATACTGGAAGTTGACATGTACTGTAGCTGTGAAGTTACTTACAGAATGTTTATAGTGGACTATCCAAATAATGTGTAAACAGTTCCTCTAATACAGTATGTGATAACAATGCAGGATGTTCAGAATTAACACATTTTATCAAGTGAAACAGATATCCTGTGCTCAGGGAGTAGGGAGCAGTGAATACTGCGAAGGGACACTGTCAGTCGGAACGCAGTTAAAGTTTTGACAGGGTAGCTCCTCTTATGCTAAGACATGGACAATACGGCTTTTAGCATGTCGGCCTAGAGGAAAAGAACTCTCTCAAAACCCAGTCCTGTAATATCATGTAACTCAGATGCAGGAAGCGTGAGAGCTTACAAACAACAATGAAACAAGACCCCTGTCCCTCAAAATATATTGCAGGAGACAGCAGTTCTTTTTAGCGAGCCAATATCCCATGTGCTACATTGCCTGCACCCTCCAAGGCCGGCAGCCCGGCAAACAGGAAACAAAATCAAGAGCGCTCCTTAACTCTAAACACACTGCTGTCAAACAAAACAGTAGCCCAAGGAAACACAAACTACAGGTACACCTGTCTACATAGTCGTAAAGAACAATTCATAAAAACAGCCTACTGTTCTCATTTAATACATGGGCATTTTCAAAGGCCGTTTTCATGCACTCCAATATTAATATTATGAGAGAATACGGGGTTCAGGAGAGCTCCCTATTATCCATTAGAGCGCCAGAGAGATTTTTAAAAACATATTCCCCGGAGGGCTTTATGAAATACATAAAACTGCCCTCTGTTCTATTATTTTTTCATTTGGTGGGTCAGTGGGGTCAGACAGAGTAGCAGGCTCTGTCCACATCCCCTCCAGGCCTGTTATTGGCTTGAGTGTGCGATTTTGTGCGGCGGTGGGTAGAATAGCTTAAAGATTTTGCTATCTAAATCACTTCTGCCTGTGCACAGTGGACATGACTGCTTCCCAAGACTAGCTTCCTCCTATGCTCCATCTCACTAAAAAGAGCCCCAGAGTTTTCCAGCTGAACTTTCTGAGGGCGAAATCACTAAACAGTGCCATTTTATGCAAGGTATTTCATTGATTGTATCGTATCCAGTTTAGTTAGGCACTATCTAGTGTAGCACTGGCTGGTTAGCGTACCCCAATCAGCCCCTGCTGGTAGATGTTGTAACTACTCCATCTGGTTTCAAAAAAATGCAAATCATTTTTCAATTATAGATGCAGTAGATTTTTTTTTTTGTTTGTTTTGTTTTTTTTTTGTTTTAGGAGAGGTTTTTAAAGTTTGAAATACTGTAAACTTCATAAATATATTTTCCTGTTTGCTGCCATTGATGAAAATAAATCATGTTAAACTGCAGTATGTAATTTGTGTACATTTTACTCCTGTGTACATGAGGTTAATTTAGTCAGCTGCTTTATCCACAATGTAATTTCTTCAAGATGGTTCTGTAATATACATGACTTATGAGAAGTACACTGTAAATAATAAGTGTAATTTTAACTGTAACATTTTGTGAAAACGCCACGGGGAAAACCCCCCCCAAAAAACTGTTAATAGGTTAACAGTAAGTTCCCGTACTATATACAGGGAAAAACTGTAAAAGATCTAACGAGACATTTCATGTAATTTTACAGTAAAATGCTGTTAATTGTACAGTTTTTAGAAGTAAAAAATGACAAATCAATGTATAATTTACTGTCAAAAACTGTAAACTGATATTCCTAGAATTACCTGCATGGCACTCCACATTTGAAAGTGTTTTGTTTAAATAAACTTGTTTTTTAAATATTTTTTGTTATCAGTTATGTACATTTGGGTTTATGTTTGTCACGAATCCAGTCCGTAGTCTTCCGTCTGCTCACCACACAGACTTTTACATGTCACTCTGGACTACAGTTCCCATGATCTATTGCACTGATTGCACACACACAGCTGAAGGCACTGATTACACATACACAGCTAAATCCATTCAGACATGCTTTATAAGCCTTGGACTTCCTCTTTCAGATCGCCTAATATTGTTCTAGTGTTAGCTGCCTTACCGAGCCATTCTGCGTTTCTGTTTAGTCTCTAGTATTGTTCTGCATTTATCACTCACCTAGTGATAGCTGCTTTACTGAGTCTAGTTTCCAGTTCTAGTTAGTCTAGTCATTTCCTGTTGCCTTGTCTCCTGATTCCTGCCTGTGTATCTTGGATTAACCCTTGTCTTGCCATTCGGACTCTGTTTGTTCCTCATTTGGACTATTGCTCATGTTATTGGACTACCCCTCTTCTCAGGCCTTCTGGATATTGTTCGCCGATCAAAGACCCACGCTTGCCTATAGGATTACTCTTTGTATTGACTGTGTTATGCCTGTTTGCTGATGTTTTGACCCTGCCTGTGTTTTTGACCACGTCTTGGAGTAAAGCTTGCAAATGGATCTGCACGTCTCACGTCTCGTTCGCCCGGTTACAGCATTACATTTTCTGTTGTTTAATGACAGTTTATTGCATTAAGTATCATGTGTATTACCATGATGTTGTTTTGTGTTTGCATGAATGACTCTGTGCACCTTCTATATATTTCTGTGGCGAAGCTAGTTGTGATGAGCTTTGATTCTTCATGTGGCTTTCTCTTTTATCACCTGCATTATTATGGTGGTTGTCAGTATGTTAAAGGTACAAAACAGATTTTAATAGCAGTGTGTGTTGTTGAAATTACTGGTTTGCATTGAAATATCCTTGTTTGTAAATTAGTTTTATACTGTAAATTTTACAGTTTGTTCTGTAAATGTGTTTACAGTTTTTCTACATTTTTTACAAAATTATTCTGGCAACACAACTGCCAAAATTATTTTGTAAAAAACTACAGATTTATTTTTTTTTTACAGTATTTGATTCATGCTCTTATTGTGCCCAAGAGCATGATCTGTTTAAGCCAATAAGGTATACATACAAGAAAACTAAATTCTAACCACAAGTTCAGAGCTATAGTTTCAGCCACACAAGCTTGCAATGCTGTTTGCGAATGTTTGTTAGAACTATAGTGGGTAATGTCTGAACTTGCAACCAGTTGGCTAAGGTGCCATTCACACTGAAAGCGTTTTTCCATTCCAATGCACTACTTTTCCATTGTTTTTCTATATAAATATGTGCTAGCAGGATGTGTACAGCTTTTGTTTACAGGAGCAAGTTGGCATGGCAACTGTTTTATTTGACAGCAACATGGCGGAGAAAGAATTCTGTGCAGCCCGTTTTTTTTTAGAACCATTCCTGAGCACTATGTTTCGTGTTTTAAAATGCAAAGACCCGTTCTATGTGAACGGCCCCTAACAATGCTTTCAGGAAATTAGTAAGTCACTTTATGATATAATTCCTCTGGTTTGAGAATAATCTATAACATGATTTACATCTCAGGTGATTGACTCTCAAATGATTCTCATAAGCAATGATGGCAGATTTCAAATTGTATATTTCCATAGGACCACATGGCAGCTAAAGAACCGCCATTAAGATAAATGGGAATGGAGAGCTTTCTCCAGGTATTATATATATATATATATATATATATATATATATATATATATATATATATCTCCTTTGCGGCACAATCCACATTAGGTCAGTTTTAGATAAACTGGCCCTATCATAAATGGTACCTTCCTCACAAATGTTACTGCTATTTACCTGATGCAAAAGGGACGTGTAGATTTTCATTGATTATGGCAGCAGTAATTCATAAATTATGATGGAACGATAAAGAAGAGTGTTATGTATCCAGCCTGATGTGGCTGAACACACTTTAAGCATTTTAAAGAGTAGATTCATGTTTCTACATCACAGTAGTGGAGTGATGCTGTACAGTCCTAGTAAAGTATGCAAGACTGCAGAAGTCTGCTGCATTTTCCTCAACTCAGTCCTCAGAACCAACCTGTAAGATGCAAAATTACATTGTACAAATTGCGTTCAGCATACTTTTTGCACCGTTACCTTATTTGCATAATTTCTTAATGAATAAGTTGCTAATGCAATGCAGGCAGCAAGCGAAAATAAATACATGCGCTATCAGTGTGTATAATACACACATTTCTTTCTGTTCTTTTCACGTGCAGGTACAAATCTCAGTCAGACAGCATTAATCATTGGCCGTTGGGGTCAGCCGTGCCAGTCCTCACACCTGCGACGAAAGTCCTTGAAATCCAGGCTGAAGCAATCAATCACATACATCCTGATGTGTGCGAGAGGCGATAAGCAAGTTTTAAAAGAGAGAAACACAGAGACAACTCCAGAAAGTAATTTACATGCCTAATGAGACTTCTAAGCTTGGCTCCCGCTATAGATGCACACACACGTGAGTGCATCGCTGTGGAATTTCAAAACCTGCCCTTCTCTCTGCTGTGTGGCAGCCCAATTAAATATCTCACAGCATTTATGACGCTGAGACATAAATTGAGCACGCACAAGTCTCACTTGGCTACTAAAGTACTCTCCTTATGTAGCATTTACCTTCCGTCACTTTAAATGAAGTATTATAACCTTTCTCAAAGGAGTCTGTCTGAGTCAAAATTATATATATATATAACTGTAGGCTTCTGACCACACATGACATTCCACTTAATTAAGGATGACTTGTCTTTTTTAGGTAAGATAGAAAAGATAAGAAGTAATAAAAATCACGATGTCGTGGGTCACTCTTTAGTGAGTCATTAACTGAAAAGAATGAGGATTACAGTTGCTATGAGCTTGCATATGCTAGTGCACATGTCTCTTTTAAACTGTGCCCATTATGTTTGATCACACTTGTATAATTGAGAACCATCCCTCAGTACAGGAATAGCCTATGTGTAACCCTGTGAAAAAGAACTGTGCTTAATTGTATTGAATGCTCACCTAATCTTAAAAGTAGCCTAGACTTACTGCACTTACTGTACCTTACTGTAGCAACTGTATGTAGTTGTGTTTATTTTTACAACTTTGGAATTTCCTACAGTTAGGCTAAGTGACTGGAATTATCACTGTCGTAATTACAGTGGATATCTGTACATGTGCATTTGTGGCTGCCCTAAAGCAATCTGCTCTTTTCAGAATTTTGTACCTGCTCACCGAACTTTCATACTCCCAAAGCAGACATATTCAACTTATTAGAAGTCAGTGTGCCATCAGGATAATTTTGAAACAGATATTTCAAGGTAAACATAACATACATTACATACATAATTACATACAAGCTTTAAAGAGAGTACATTTTGGCTGCATCCGAAATCCTAGGCAGCTGATTTGTTGCCTTGCTGCCTTATCTGGCAATGACTTTGCAGGCAGCATTTGCGCATGAAGGCACCTCACAAAACTTATTTTGGACATGCTTTTGAGGAAGCATAATGGTTTAATGATCTACAACAAAATAGAATGAGCTTTGGTGATAACTAAGTGAATATTTAATTACTATAATACTGATTTCTCACTAGAAATAACATCAAAAGTGCAAAAAGTTGGTCAGAAACATACATTTACACGCAAACTGACCACCAAATTCAACTTTTAGATGACATCTTTATTTTTTGCTCAACCATCACGGAATTGAACGCACAGGATTGTGGGATATCAAAAGCAGTGAAGGATACATTCATGCTGCCTTCAAAAATCGACCAGATGAAGGTATCTCAGGAGGCAGGAAGTGAAACTAACATTGGATTTGAATGTGCCTTGATGCCTTCCAACCTTGAAATGTGTCCTCTGAAGGCAGCATTTTCCAGTTTTCAGATGAAGCCTTTAAATTGTTATTTTAAAGGAGTCAGCTGCCTTTGTTTTTTGTTTTTTTACACTGTTCTGTTCACTGTTTCACTGTTACTGTACTGTTCTCTGAGGTCCACTTATAATGTTATCAACATTTTTGCATCAAAAACATCATAATTTAGTCCTGTTTTTAACCCCCCTCATCAGAACGCTCTGTTTGAATAGGATTGGTGGATTGCATACTCGGAAGTAAACGCCCAATGCTATGATTGGCTATGATATGTTTGCCATTCTACGTCCTTCACAGATGGACGCTGCGGTGATTTAGGTTTAAAACACATAAATACTCATATCAAATGATCTGTTTAACAGACAAAGCAATAGTGATCACATATTAAAAACAGTTATCCACACTTGTGTGTTGCAACATTACTGTCAGATCAAATATAGTCGACTCAGCATCGCCTTTCAGTTTTAATCTTTCAAAAAATCCCATGTCAAATTGTGCCTTGTTTGCAAACAAATCTGTGGTAAAATGAAGTGAAGAAAGTTCTTACTGACGTGGTGTGGAACTTAATTAAAAATAAAGTTCATCCGCTCTTTCCTAATGTTGGGATCAGAAGGAAGGCAATGCAAAGACTGTTTTTCCACAGCTTGGCACTGCACAGCGTCTTATTGTCTTCAGAGCCATCTTTATTGTTTGGTTTCTGCGTAAACCTGTTTTTGCCTCTTGTTCCCCTTTAAAAAAATATTTTGTTAAGGAAACATGCTTATTTTGATGAATTTACAGACATACCAATTCACGTGTAAAGTACTTGATTACAGTTTTAACTGTAGTGTGTTATATTTTAAGTGTAATAAAGTGCAACTTCATCACTACAAATGTGTCATTACAAATATTTAAATATGTACATCACACAAGTTTAGGAATGACATTAAGTATAGGTTACCATAAAATCTTGTCAGTACATTCAGCAATATATTTTAATCATATAAAGAAGACAATTTAAGTATTTCTGAAATTACATGATATGGATGTACATAATAGCACTCTAAAATTCAGCTACAGTAATTGCATACATTTGATTCAATTGCAATTAACATGCAATGGGAACTGAACATTACATTCAGTCCGTCTTTACACATATTTGTTCACACTTTAGTTTGGGGACCAATTCTTGCTACTAACTGCTATTAACTATGTTTGCTTCAATAAACTCCTAATTTGCTGCTTATTAATAGTTAGTAAAATAGTTGTTCCGTTTAAGTTTAGGGAAGGATTAAGGGATCTAAAATATGGTCATGCAGAATTAGTTTGTGCTTCATAAATATTAATAAAAAGCCAGTATACTAGTAATATGCATGCTAATAAGCAGCTAGCAAATAGTGAGAATTGGTCCCTAAACTAAAGTGTTACAGTATATTATTTATTAATATTAAGTATACTAGGGTATTATTTTAAAATATACTTTAAAAGTATACTAAAGTGCACTTTTTCATTAGGGAATACAATTAGTGGTGCTAATCTAAGTATCCTCAACAAAGCCATACCTGGAATTTTCATCTATATCACAAGCAGTATGTTACAATTTGTGCTAGTTGAATAAACCCCTAACATTAAGTATAAGAAATAGCAATAGTAATGTTGGCAAACACAGCTAATTATTAAATTGTTGAGTTGGTTTAAAAATCCTTGTGCCTTCATTCTACATGACTTGGCTTGTCTGTCACCTTACCTAGCTTTCAAACTTGAAGTAGAGAAAATCTGTATTGATTCATTGTCATATTGTTGAAGCTTGTCCACAGGAGATAGAAGTAGAGAAACATTTTTCATTTTTCATTCCAGAAGTTCCCTGTTTTTCAGTTGCTGATATTTTCAGACACAGCAGCAAATATTGCTATGGATTCCTTTTCCCATTTGGAGCTCTGCGGGGCATTAGGGAGGCAAGAGTGAAGCTACCCTGGGACATCTCAAAAATCTCAGCAAGGTGTCTTAGCTTTTAAAGGCTTCACAACCCTGTTTCCTCTCTCTGACAGGAGCATCTTGTCAATCTCTGTCAGTACTGGAGAGATGAAAATGAACAAACAGAAAATGGAGGAAAAAAGATAATAAGCTTTTTTTTCACACTCTCACTAGTTTTCATTTCATTTGTCCACTGACAATGCCCAGCCGTGGGCATACATGCATCACAGAAGAATTCTGTTAATAACTGATGTTTTGTCTATTCTAAACTCACAAAATATATTCTTTAAAGTATATTAAAACAGATGTACTCGTAGGACCGTCATTCATCTTAAAAACACAAATTAAGATATTTTTGATGTGGTCAGAGAGCTTTCTGACCCTGTATAGACAGCAACGCAATTGAAAAGTTCAAAGCCCAGTAGTAAGGACATTGTTAAAATAGTTAATTTGTTCTTCGAAGACTCTTGCCACTTTACCCAGGACTCCATTTTCCATAATCCTTTGCACGGACTCATTAATTGCATCAAATGTCTCTCATGAGATCTCATCATCCATTCACAGCCGTCTCACATTAGAAGGACTTTAAAAGTAGCGCACACACTCTCTGTCTTTGCTGGTGGTTGAATATTTAGCTTTTCCATGTTTCCATGTTTCCTTGCCTTTGTGGTTTGAACCTTAGACTGTTACCTTGTTTTTGATTGATTGCTGCCTGCCCTGACCATTGCCTGTCTTGTGGATTACTCTTTTGCCTCTGCCTTGGATTATACTGTTTGCTGGTGTTTGACCTAGATCACTATCTAATACTTGATGGCTGCTGTAAATTCTTCATCATCAGTTAGGAACCTAGGCGTAGTTCCAGGCGTAACTGGAGTAGCTGGTTCAAAATGCAGCAGCTAGAGTTCTTACTAGAACCAGGAAGTATGGCCATATTAGCCCGGTTCTGTCAACACTGCTGGCTCCCTATTAAACATCGTATACATTTTAAGATCTTGCTAATTACCTATAAGGCCCTGAATGGTTTGGCACCTCAGTATTTGAGTGAGCTCTTATCACACTATAGTCCTTCACGTCCGCTGCGATCTCAAAACTCTGGCCATTTGATAATACCTAGAATATCAAAATCAACTGCGGGCGGGAGATCGTTTTTCTGTTTAGCGCCCAAACTCTGGAACAATCTACCTGTTAATCTAATCTAATCTAATCTAATCTAACACTGTTCGGGAAGCAGACACACTTTGTCAGTTTAAATCTAGATTAAAGACCCATCTCTTTAACCTGGCTTACACATAATACACTATCGCATTTCTATAATTCAAATCCGTTAAAGGATT
>JAFVLL020027223.1:0-77862 GCA_021397915.2 Tor tambroides | reverse complement strand
AAGTGTCCGTTTTCAACTCCTCCCCTGACTGCAAGCGGCTACTCTCGTTGATCGCCGTCTGTAGCCGTGCTTCAAGTCGAACGCACCTATTGAGAAAGATCAACATGTGACCGAAACGTTTGCCTTGTTTTTATCCAGTAAATTGTTCTACATGCTATCATCTCGCTTGTGATATATATATATATATATATATATATATTTTTTTTTTTTTTTGATGTTTGAGAGTGTGCGGACCTTCTTCAGGCTCTTACTTTTTGGGAAACTTTTTTGGTCTACGTACCTCAGTTGGATTATTTTGAAGGCGCGGTGAGTCTCTGGCTACTGACCTAGGATCTATGCCAGGATCTTAAGTTCTCCTGTCTTAGTTGTGCTTGCTATAATTCACATGAGACAGGTATTCATCAGCATGGCCAGAGTGGTCATAGTCATTCCCGCAGCGTTTCGATGCAGTGTGAGTCCCCTTAAGAGGCAGTGTCTTGGGTTACAACTGTAACCATGGTTCCCTGAGAAAGAACGAAATTCTATGTATCCATCCCATAATTCCTGCATCCCTGTAAGCAGTTTACTTAGACCAGTCAGAAGCTAATGCTGTTTACACCGGATGCCTTTGCTTTGCCTTTACATAGACAATTGGTGCATCCCAAATGGGATATATTGCCCTCCAAAGGGCACTTGGGAGGGAAAACAATCATGGCTGCCATATTGAAGGGTCGTTCCAAACCAAAGTGCTCAAAACTAGCCACTTCAAAGGGCCCTTCGGAATGAAGGATTTTGAAGGGTACATCTGATGGACACTTTGGGCCACCATGATGCTTTGCGCTGATTCTTTCCATGATGACGGCGCCTCCATATGGGCACAGGTCCCCTACACCCATCAACGCTTCGAAGCTCTCACTCCAAAGTGTAAACCCTTTGAAGGGATTAGGGCATAGGGATGAGCCCTTCTGAATGAAATGCAGGGACAGTTACATGGGAATGCAGAAATATCAATTTAATTACATTTTGGAGAACAGACAAAAGAAAGTGAGAAACTGATTCATTGTTTATGTTCAGATGTTCTGTAGCGGTTGTAGGGGTAAACACAGTTAATTTAGCTCAAAGGGAATTATTTGAATTTAAAGGGGAATTTTGAAATTCCGACTGAACAAATGAATCGTCCAGCACTCAATTAAACAGGCCAAAACTGTGGACTCTGCAGCGGATATTAATATCCAAAATATAGTAAAAACACTCAAGGTAACAAACTCTACAACCTGAATTCCGGAAATGTTGGGACGTTTTTTAAATTTGAATAAAATGAAAACTAAAAGACCTTCAAATCACATGACCCAATATTTTAAGCTGGGAGAACATCTAGCAACTAATTAAGTTAATTGACATCAGGTCTGTAACATGATTAGCTATAAAAGGGTTGTCTTAGAGAGACAGAGTCTCTCAGAAGATGGGCAGAGGCTATCCAATCTGTGAAAGAGTGCGTAAAAAGATTGTGGAATACTTTAAAAACAACGCTCCTCAATGTCAAATTGCAAAGGCTTTGAGAATCTCATCATCTACAGTGCATAACATCATCAAAAGATTCAGAGAAACTGGAGAAATCTCTGTACGTAAGGGACAAGGCCGAAGACCTTTGTTGGACGCCCATGGTCTTCAGGCCCTCAGACGACACTGCATCACTCATTGGCATGATTCTGTCACTGACATTACTAGATATGGCCTAGGAATACTTCCAGAAACCACTGTTGGTAAACACAGTCCGCAGATGCCAACTAAAGCTCTATCATGCAAAAAGGAAGCCATATGTGAACATGGTCCAGAAGCACCGTCGTGTCCTGTGCGCCAAGGCTCATTTAAAATGGACTGTTTCAAAGTGGAAAAGTGTTCTATGGTCAGTCAAGTCCAAATGTGACATTCTTGTTGGAAATCACGGATGCCGTAACCTCCAGGCTAAAGAGGAGGGAGACCTTCCAGCGTGTTATCAGCGTTCAGTTCAAAAGCCAGCATGTCTGATGGTATGGGGTTGCATAAGTGCATACAGGATGGGCAGTTTGCATGTTTTGGAAGGCACTATGAATGCTGAAAGGTATATAAATGTTTTAGAGCAACATATGCTCCCCTCCAGACAACGTCTATTTCAGGGAAGGCCTTGTGTATTTCAGTAGGACAATGCAAAACCACATACTGCAGCTATTACAACAGCATGGCTTCGTAGTAGAAGAGTCCGGGTGCTGAATTGGCCTGCCTGCAGTCCAGATCTTTCACCTATAGAGAACATTTGGAGCATCATTAAACGAAAAATATGTCAAAGACAACCACAAACTCTTCAGCAGCTGGAAACCTACATCAGACAAGAATGGGACCAAATTCCAACACCAAAACTCCAGAAACTCATAACCTCGATGCCCAGACATCTTCAAAATGTTTTGAAAAGAAGAGATGATTCTTCACCATGGTAAACATGCCCCTGTCCCAACTATTTTGAGACCTGTAGCAGGCATCAAATTTGAAATGGGCTCATTTTGCGCATTAAATTATAAAATTTCTCAGTTTAAATATGTGTTATGTTCTTTATGTTCTATTGTGAATAAAATATTGGCTCATGCGATTTGAAATTCTTTTAGTTTTCATTTTATTCAAAGTTAAAACACGTCCCAACATTTCCAGAATTCGGGTTGTAGTTTAAGGCAGTAAATGGATAAATATACACAGGCCACTTTTCTTTAAATACAAACAAGACTTTATTCACTTTATTCACAGAAACTAACACCTAATACAAACACACACACACATTCACGTGAGTTGCAGAAAGGAAGAAAGTTAGGAAAGGAAGAATTTAAGAGAGTGAAATGATGAAAATCCCAAGTTTTGGAAAACCTAGCTGAGTGAACCATCAGTTATTAATTGAACCCTTCTATCGTTTCTCAGACAGGGCCATTAAATTTCATATCTATGCACCAGTTCAGCATGAATTTGGAGGCGTTTACTTGTGTTTGTTGCGTCTTTGAGTGGGGCTTCCTCCAGTGGCGTCCTTTGTTGCACAGGGTTCCCACATGGGTTCGCTGGTGGTCTGTTTGTCGCTGGAGTGATGTATTGGGAAGCCAATCACGTTGTGGCCTTGGCCGATGTAGTGGCGTCTCACGGCCTTAGTTAAAGTTTGAGGCAGGCAAAGACTGTAGTCATGTAGACTGCAGTTTCGTGGCAAAACTTAACTTAAACGGGACTCTCAATGGAAAGAAAAGAAAGGACCTAAGAAGAAGATGGAAAGGTAGAGTGAAATGGGATAGTCTGATGTTGTCTAGCCTTAACCCATCTCGACCTGGAAGAGTCTGCTCGAGTCTGAGTGGGTCTCAGTCTCTCTGTGTCTTGTTTCTCTCCTGAGAGTTTGTGTGTTGGGGGTTTTAACTCAGGTTATTGTTCCGGACCCTAGTAGAGTTCTGACCAATTAGGTATTGCCTTTGTTTTGGGGGTGTGAATATTTCTGTACTCAGCATGTTATCTCTTAGTCACTGAGCTTCAACTTTCCTGCTCTTAACAGGGTACAATTTAAACATGAATTTTGTAATGTGAACGGAATGCATTTTACACAGATTTGATAAACATCCTAATTAAAGAAATGGAAGGAAGAGAAAGAGATTCACTCATTCATACAAACATCATATATTTGCGACAAACCATTCAAAAGTTAGTAATAATGAGAATGAGAATGAGCTTTATTACAGGTTACACATAGGAGGAATTTGTTATAGTGACAGAAACTCCACAGTGCAACAGAATGACAGCAACAGGACAGGACACAGATAATAAAAAGAATAATATACAAATATACAAAATAGACAATGTACAAAATAGCAAAAACACAATATATAATATAGACAATTATGTATGTACAGGTATGATATGTGCAAATTTGAAATGTAAATAAGTATGTGTGTTAAATAAATGTATAATAGTGTTGTGTGTTCCACGTTTATTGTCAAGTGTTCATTAGATGGATTGCCTGAGGGAAGAAACTACTTTACTGTGTACACTGTTACTGTGCCTGGCCATTCAGGTGCTCAGAGCTCTGTAGCGTCGACCAGACAGCAACAGTTCAAAGAGGGAGTGTGCTGGATGTGAGGGGTCTGGAGTGATTTTGCCAGCCTTTTTGCTCACTATGGATAAGTACAGTTCTTTGAGAGTGGGGAGGGTTGTACCAATGATTTGCTCAGCAGTCTGGACTACCCTCTGTAGTCGTCTGAGGTCAGATTTGGTAGCTGAGCTGAACCAGACAGTTATTGGCATGCAGAGGACAGATTCAATGATGGCGGAGTAGAACTGTTTCAGCAGCTCCTGTGGCAGGTTGAATTTCTTCAGCTGGCGAAGGAAGTACAACCTCTGCTGGGCCTTTTTCACAATGGACTCAATGTGATTGTCCGACTTCAGGTCCTGAGAAATTGTGATACCCAGAAATCTGAATGACTCCACTGCAGTCACAGTGATGTTCATGATGGTGAGTGGGGGGAGTGCAGGGGGGTTTCTCCTGAAGTCCACGATCACCTCCACAGTTTTGAGCGTGTTAAGCTCCAGGTTGTTAAGACTGCACCAGACAGCCAGCTCCTTAACCTCTTGTCTGTAGACAGATTCATCACCATCCTGAATGAGGCCGATGACTGTGGTGTCATCTGCAAACTTCAGGAGCTTTACAGAGGGGTCTTTAGATGTGCAGTCGTTCGTGTAGAGGGAGAAGAGCAGTGGGGAGAGGACGCAACTCTGGGGGGTGCCAGTGCTGATCGTACGGGTGCTGGATGAGAATTTTCCAAGTTTTACTAGCTGCTGCCTGTCTGTCAGGAAGCTGTTCATCCACTGACAGACAGAGATGGGGTTGGATAGCTGAGTTAATTTGGACTGCAGGAGTGATGATGGTGTTAAAAGTGGAGCTGAAGTCTACAAACAGGATCCTCACATAAGTCCCTGGTCTGTCTAGATGTTGCAGGATGTAGTGCAGTCCCATGTTGACTGCATCATCCACAGACCTGTTTGCTCTGTAGGCAAACTGCAGGGGGTCCAGTAAGGGTCCAGTGATGTCCTTCAGATAAGCCAAAACCTGTCTTTCAAATTATTTAATGGACACAGACATTAGTGCCACAGGTCTGTAGTCATTAAGTCCAGTAATTTTATTTTTTTTGGGACAGGGATGATGGTGGAGCATTTGAAGCATGAGGGGACTTCGCACAGCTCCAGTGATCTGTTGAAGATCTGTGTGAAGATGGGGGCCAGTTGTTCAGCGCAGGTTTTCAGACAGGCTGGTGTCACACCGTCTGGGCCAGTGCCTTCCTTCTCTTGTTCTTTCTGAAGACCTGATGCACATCATCTTCACTGATCTGCAGTGCAGGAGGGGGGGAGAGGAAGGTTTCAGGAGGTGTGAATGGTGTTTTTTCAAACCTGCAATAAAACTCATTCAGATCGTCTGCCAGTTGTTGATTCTCCACAGTGCTGGGGGATGGTGTCTTGTAATTGGTGTTGTCTTTCAGACCTTTCCACACTGAAGCAGGACCACTGGATAACTGGTTCCTTAGCATTCCAGAATAATTCCTCTTTGCCACTCTGATCTCCTTTTCGAGTGTGTACTTGGCTTGTTTATGCAAGAATCTGTCCCCATTCCTGCAAACATCATCTTTGGCCTGACGGAGCTGTCTGAGTTCTGCAGTGAACCATGGTTTGTCATTGTTGTAGGTTAAATGAGACCTGGTAGGAATGCACATATCCTCACAGAAACTGATATATGATGTTACAGTCTCTGTGAGCTCGTCCAGATCGGTGGCAGCAGCTTCAAAAACAGTCCAATCAGTGAGGTGGAAACAGGCTTGTAAATCCCGCTCTGCTTCATTAGTCCATCTTTTTACAGTTCTTAATAGAGGTTTAGCTGATTTCCGTTTCTGCCTGTAGGTTGGTATGAGATTAACTAAACAGTGATCAGAGAGCCCCAAAGCTGCCCGTGGGACAGAGTGATATGCATCCTTTATTGCTGTGTATCAGTGATCCAGTATTTTACTGTCTCTGGTGGGACATGTGATGTGCTGTCTGTATTTTGGCAGTCCACGGGAGAGAGTTGCTTTATTAAAGTCCCCTGCAATGATTAAAACAGAGTCTGGCTGTTGTTGCTCAGTCTATGTGATTAGATCAGCAAGTTTCTGTAAAGCCAGGCTCATGTGCACTTGCGGAGGAATGTAAACACTCGCGAGAATGAACGAGCAAAACTCCCACGGCGAATAAAATGGCTTACAGTTAATGAAGAGCGCTTCTAGATCGGGTGCACATCTTCTTTAACACAGTTACATCTGTACACCACCTTTCGTTGATGTAAAAGCATGTCCCTCCACCGTGCGATTTCCCCATTGATACTGTGTCATGATCCACTCTAAACAGCTGAAACTCCCGCAGATGTAGCACGCTATCCGGAATGGCGCCATTCAGCCAGGTTTCTGTGAAACACAGAGCAGCAGAGATTGAAAAATCCTTATTTGTCCGGGAGAGCAGAAGTTCGTCCGTATTGTTGGGTAGAGAACAGAGATTCGCCAGATGGATGCTAGGCAACGGCATCCGAATTCCGCGCTGTCTGAGCTTCACAAGCGCGCCGGCTCGCTTCCCCCTTCTGTGTGTCCTGAAGCGTTCTAACTACAACGTTCAGCAAAACGAATAATCGAAATCCGGTAAAAGATTTTGTGGTGTGTTCTGCCGAATGTTCAGCAGTTCATCCCTGGTAAAACTGATCATGTTTGAGAAACAAAAAACTAACAAAAACAGTACAAACACTGGAGAGCTAAGCACTGTGGCTGCCATGTGAGGCGCCATCTTGATCTTGAATAATTCAATGCGTTATTCATGATCAAAGCATAATGTTAAACGTATATGGGTTGCAGACATGATAAGAGTTATGCAATGAAATAACATTTGATTATAAGTCCTTTATCATCGTTTTGAGGATGATCTGATACATTTTAATGTTTAGTGAGAGTTTCTGGGTCCTAGAGAAGTTCTGGGGTCTCATGTATAAAACTCTCCATAGATTTCATCCTAAAAGTGTACGTACGCAAAAAAGCTAGATTTTGCATATGCACAAAAGTTTTCAGATTTATAAAACCATGCGTACGCTGGAACCTGCGCAAAAATCTCTTTATAAATCCCAGTCAGGGGAAGATTGTGCGTACGTGCATCTCCACCCCGTCTCCTCCCAGAAATCACCATATATGGAGCTTACAACGCCTAGTTTTACTATGCATAACCTCATCTGCATATCATTTCCATGCATATTCCCATCCACGTGACACCATGTTTAACACCGTCAAAGGTACAAGGCGTTAAGGAAATATGAGATACGGACTAAATGCCATTTGTGCCACATTAATTTTTATTGTCAAAATCATCCAGAATGTTTTAGAATATATCAAAATATCCATAAAAACAAAACTGTCTAGTTCTCAGATAAATAGCCTATTTTATATACTTGACCTCATTCTTTCCACTAGCCAAATAGTATTTCAATTGTTTTAAACAACTCAAATCAAATAAAATTTATGTAGTTTTGCTGAAAAGGTGAACATCTTTAAGCCATTTTTAGTGGAAACAGATAGGCCTATATTTATTGCAGTGTAAATACAATTGTCTGATTTGGCGCATCACTGACAAAGTATTTTAAAAAGGAAACACGCAAATCTTACAATTTTTTTTTCAAGCTGTATCCTTCAAATACAGTGGTATTTTTCATAATGTTGTGAATATGCCTTGACACGCCATCAACACCTCCGTGCAGCTGCGGTTGTACAATAATTTATCATCATTGGACCTATTTAAATCGGACAATGGACCGTTCGACCACCGAATCCAGCAGTGTCCGCCATAATATGCGATATTTCATAAAGTGCGATCATTGATCATTGTTCTTGCTAAAAAAATTTTTTTTTTTAAATTTCATAACATGAGATCTGCAGTTTAGTATAAATATAAATTATTATAGCATTCGCTGTCATTACAACATTGCATGCCACAGGAAAAGTGATCAAGCGCATCCACTACAAATATGTCTAAATTCATATAATTTTGTTTTAACTCCTGCGTAATGACTTTATGCAGGCTAATTTCAGTGCTTATCTCCATTAATGAGAGGGGAATATTTAATGTAAATGTGTATATCGAAATGAAAACAGAGTTTAAAATCCTTGTTTACTTCATTACTTTTCTCACTCCAGGAAAAAGAGTGCGTACGCACAGTCAAGAGCATCCGTACGGTGCGCACATATTTATGCCAAGTTAATTTTTTTATAAATCCAGATATGTGCTTGGAAAACAGCGTACGCACATTTCTATGCCCATTTTGTGCGTACGCACCATTTATACATGAGGCCCCTGGTCCTTTGTTTAACACTGTTATCTCTCCGTCTTGGGTGGGGGAGAATCAACCCTTCCCCCTCTCCAGGTGTTAACCGAGGGATTCCTTTGTGAGAGATATTGTCAACCATTTGGCTTGGAGTCACCTAATTAGGAAGTTAGGTCTGGTGACATGCACATGTGATAAGATCCTTATGGCCCTGACTTGTTGATTTGGAATCCAGCTCTTTTGATCAAAGTAGTTCTTATCATCAGTGTCTGATTGAATCGTCTGTGTTGATTCACTCATTGGCGTCTGTGTTGCTCAGTTCCTACACGGTCATGCATGTGAGCACATGCAGAGTTTTCACTCTTTCTTCTCTGTGTTAGTGGTTCCCTTTACATGCCTTTGGACACAGACCTCTGCACGTTCACTCTTTTGACATCGTCTAATAATCCAAGTGTAGCTGTGTATTTTATTATACAAAGCAAAGGATAATAATATTTTATAATATTTCGTGAGGCGGCTTTGACACATCAGACACCTGTGAGTCCAACTATTTCAGGAAGATTACTGGACAGACCCAGCAGCATGAGCAATGGCAAGTTACCACAAGTCTAACTGCATCTGAAGCTTGTTTACATTCCTCTGACAGAGTCTTGTTCCAGGCACTAATAAGGACTGATGTTGTGTGTGTTTGTGTGGCAGAACTGCGGTCATAAAGGCCATCAGAACTCGACTAATAGGCCACAGAGGGACACATTGGTCAATATTTGAATATGCCGTCATGTTGCCAAAGTTACTAAAGGTACACATTTATACAAAATGTATACTGTAAACACAGTGCAATAATGTTTTTTTTTTTTTTTTTTTACACTGGCCAGTGTATTGCTGAATATCTTTGTTTAGACAACAGCACATCATACCAACCTTCACAGTCTTGAATATTAGTTATGCCCAGTTTCACAATTCAGCAATTATCTAGGTATCATATCGCCACTGGAAGTCACTGCATCAGATGGAAGACTGTCGAGTCAGGGAATCATCTATTAGGATACAGCTCTAATCAATTTTCAAATAAATCATCATCTAGAGCAGGGGTGTCAAACTCAGTTCCTGGAGGCCCAGAGCCCTGCAGAGTTTAGATGTAACCCTAATTAAACACACCTGATCCAGCTAATCATGTCATTTAGGCTTATTTGAAAACTACATGGTTTGTGTGTTGGAACTAAACTCTGTAGGGCTGCGGCCCTCCAGGAAATGAGTTTGACTCCCCTGATCTAGAGGTAACTGTTTTTCAAACCATTCCATCCCAGAAATTCAGCTGATACTTGGATACTTGAGTTCCATTGTTGTCCGAGCCCAATCTTCAGTTTAACTGATGACATGGAACCCTTAGGGAACTGCCATGACAGCTGGCTAAAAATGTATTTCTCCAATCTATCTTCTAAGTCTACAGTAACTTCTTGGGTTCTTGCTATTCCAGTTTGCTCCTCAATGTCATAATCTGAAACTTGAAAAGGTTCTTTAGACATTACTCTCAACTACAGGAACTTGCTATATACAATATGCTGGATTGAGTACCTTTATATACTGATTTTTAAATGATGCAACAAATTTGCATTTGCTTCTACATTGCAGACATAGTTTCCCTTACGAAAATTAACCATGGTTTTACTACAAATAAAACAAAACAAAACAAAAAAACATGATTACTATAGTTAAACCATGGTTACCACAAATTAACCATGGTTTTGCAACACTAACCATAGTTTAACCATGGTTATACAAATGGTAGGCAATACGCCTAAAAAGCATGGCTCCTACAATTTTACTATAATAAAACCATGGTTAATTTTCATAAGGGTTTGAAAGAAAAATGGTCCTTACATTTATTTTATTTCAGAGATGAATTTCTGTGGCACCTGACTTTATGCCACAACTGCTGTGAATCATTTTTTGAACCAGAAACATTCTTATATTTTCTCTTAGTGCCATCAGCTGACTCCCATAGTTCCTTAGAAAAATTATTTGTTTATATGTAATTTACAGTATATGACTGCTGGAACTCTAGTGTATAGTGAATAAACATATTTTGGTAACATAAAAGGCATTTACTGTACAGATTATTGCAACATAAAATTATTTACAAAATGGTATGTTCACACAATTAATATTAGTATGTTTCTAATGCAGTTAATTAAAAAAAAAGTTCTGGGCTCCAGTTATTTTGTTAAGGAGGGTCAAAATAGATTTTTTTTTTGCATGTTTTAGATGAAAAAGCAAATATTGCTTGGATGTATTAGGCAGGACAGACATACGAGAGAAACATGTTGATTTCATTAGCAATGACAACAGGTCCTGGGTGAACATTTTCAATAAGATAGTGACAGGAAGTCATCTGCCAGACATCGAAGTAGATTACTCCATCAATATTTCTGAACATCTCTTTCATCACTGTGTTCTCTTGCATCGCATACCAATCACTTTGAAAAATGTCCTGTAACGACAGATCAATAACAAAATATACTGTCAGACATGGAATAAGATCCTTGTCTGTCCTCAGTTTTTTTTTTTTTTTTTACTCAAATGTAAATTCATGTCCTAGTCACATTTATTTTTTTTGTAAAATAAGCAGAGAGAGAGAGAGAGAGTATATTGTTTTATATTAAATTAAATATAGTAGAGTGTCGTTATTATATTATATATAATTGTAATTATTATTATTAGAAATACTGTCTGCTGTTGTTATTTTTATTTTATTGTATTTATCTATTTTCTCTCATTTATTACTTAATTCTCTCATTTATTGTATCCTTTTTTACTTTGATGGTGTAATCATATTTTGTATTTTATTCTGTATTCAAATGCTTTGACAATACTATAACAAATGTCCTGCCAATAAAGCAACTTGAACTTGAGAGAGAGAGAGAGAGAGAGAGAGAGAAACAAACAATCTATATTTAGATTTCTACATTAACATTTAGGCATTTTACAATTATTCCAAAATAATAAATCAAGGCAGTAGCAATTTAAATAATTTTTTTTTTTTTTGAGAAATGATGTTCAGCTATTCATTTGAACAGTTAACTTTTAAATATTTTAGATTTTTTTCAGATCAACAGTCATCAAATCGAGGTAAATATTGGTCACAGAAAGTGAGATTTACTTTAAATTTCACAATGCTGATTGCTCACTGAAAACTCCCATGGATCCAGTTTCCAGGACAGAGCATGTGAGCGGGTTTTTATCCAAAGGCCGGAGCGCTCTCTCTCGCTCCGGTTCCGCTCCAATACCGCTCACACCACGAGTCCAGGGCACGCACAAATCCACACTGTCATGTTTCCGCATGATGTGTCTTTTTAGATTAAAATACGAATCCTTACTTACTAAAATCGTATCACCACATTCCTGTTCATGTTCAACATCGTTATCATCTAATTTTGTGACAGGAATTGTGCACCTGTATAACCTGTCGGTTTGCTTTTGGAAATATTTCACGAACTCCATCTCTCCTTCACAACGAACGATTTTTGAAGTGTAGGCTGACAGTTTTGTTAATTATTGAAGGCACAGGTGAATTCTGCTCGTGAAAGTCGGAAACGTGGTGAGAAGTGTGAGGAAAAGCACCCTAAACACTGAACAGACAGACCGTTTAGGTGTCCGCCCCACAACTGCCTGCATTACTAGATGGAGCAGCCAGTTACAAATGATTGATTGGGTCCTTTGACTGTTCCAAAAAGACCCATTGTGGCAAACAAAACTGAAGACCACTGCCGCTCACATCACCCTCAACGAAGTACGGCAGCTGATGCACCTTGTCCGTGTGCTTACACCACTGGCAGACCTCACGGACAATTTACAAAGGCAGTTGGAGAACCTGGGGATGATTCTCCCTGCTGTCAGTGAAATAAAATCCCTACTCACTAATGATGCTGCCCTGCCCATGATGATTGCTGCCTTTGGTGAAACATTGGCCAACAACATCTCATCTTGTTACAACAGATATTATACCGATAAGCATATACTTTTAGCATCGGTATTGGATCCACGTTTCAAAACTGAATGGGTAATTCATGATGAGTCTGTGTGCAATAGGCTTGGGGAGATCTGCGACCTCCTTGTAGAGGAAACTGAACGACTAAACCCTCCCCATGGGACACCGGACACCGACACCTCACCTGGCTCTGAGTCTGAACCAAAAAGGGCTCGACTGTTTGGTTCATACTTCAGCGAGCAGTTGCGCACACCTGGAGATGCCAAAGGTGAGGTTGAAAAGTTCCTTTCATCCCCGAGGCAGAACCTGGACGCAGATGTCATACAGTTTTGGAACGGAAACTCCAAGTCATATCCCCGTCTGGCCAAAGTAGCTCGCACCATCTTCAGAATCCCTAGTGGCTCTGCAAGTGTCAAGAGGGTGTTTTCTGCTGCCGGCCTGGTGTCCAGAATTCACCGCACTAGTCTGAAGCCTCAAACATTGTCCAGACTTGTTTTCTTGAAGGTGAACTCAAAAGAACTGTAGATAAGGAAAGTATGCCTAAGCCTAATTTTTTTTTTTTATTATAGGCTAATGTAAGGGACGACAATCATTTCATTATTTATCATTATTAATCATATAGTTAAGTTAATTTAATGTTTAAAGTGCGTGAAAGGCCTATGGTTAGTTTGAGGTTGCATCGATAATTTGTTCCACATGGATGTTGTTTACTGCTAGCCTAAGCCCAGGCCTACTCCCCAATATGTTTGTTTGAAGCCTCATTGTCCAGATTTGTTTTCTTTTGAACTCAAAAGAACTGTAGATAAGGAAAGTATGCCTAATTTATTTTTTTCATTATAGGCAAATGTAAGGGACGACCATCATTTCATTATTATTTATCATTATTAATCATAGGCTATATAATTAGGCTATTAGCCTAAGTTAATATAATGTTTAAAGTGTGTGAAAGGCACATAGCCTAAATTTCTTATAGGTCTATGGTTGGCTAGTTCGTGGTTGCATCAATAATTTATGTTTAACACATGGATGTTTAGTTTAGCTTTTTAGTTTGTTTGAAGCCTCAGACTGACATCACTCCAACTTTTAATTTATGTTAAAAACTTGGATGTTCACTGTAGTGTTTGTTTGAAATAAATAAATGTTCTATTTTGACTGATGTTGCTGTGAGTTCTTTATAGGATATAGGCTGCGTGGTGGACGCGTCACGGAGCGGGTTTGCTGTGTGTTGATTTTCCTTTCCGCGCCTACCTTAACAGATTAGAGCAGCCACACTGCCTGCGGAATACGCGCGAATCAGGTGCGGTCCAACCACACTGCAATCGTGGCCCCGCGGCAGAACAGAAATTAAGCGGATTTTTTCCGCAGCAGTCACGCAACAAACCCGCTCCACGTCCGCCACGCAGGCAGTGTGTCCCAGGCGTAAGGCTTCGGTTGAAAACGGCAGGTGTTAGGCATGCAGAGGAATTTTAAATTTGAGCGAGCGTGGAGCGATTTCACCGGAGCGGGATGAAATTGTAGGTGAGCGGGGAGCGGAATTGAGCAGAGCGGTCTGGTGCGACTTTGAGCGGTGGAGCGAACACTCACGTGAGCGGGGAGCGGAAATTCTCACCGCTCAGCTCCGCTCACATGCTCTGTTTCAGGACATTCGAGTCTTACTGATCTAACAAAGTGTATGAGCTTCAAACTTGTGTTCATATGTTCCTTCAGACTGATTCGCAAAAGCGGAATACGCATGTTCACAAGACGGGGGATTTATTGTATAAACCAATCACAGCCGAACATAACTGTATCCATATCCAATCATATCGCGATGGAGGCATTGCCCCCTCTCACGTGACTTTCCCGCATTCATTCTCAATTACCCCCCACTAAACCCACCACATGCTTTAGGGGGTCTGTTAAAACTCAATGGGCTCAGGGGAGACACAACAGATGGCATTTCCCGCTGTAACTTTAGCCAATGGTGTTGCTGCTGATGTCAATGACAATGACAGTAAAGCTATTCCTTTTATCTAAAAAAAAAGTTAAAAGTTATTCATTCATCCACTTTTCCTCTGTTTTTTTTGAGACTGACTGCTTCCATGATATGTGTGTGTGTGTATATATATATATATATATATATATATAATTATTTTTTATTTTGTAAATGATATTTATGATAAATTATCCTTTTAAACTAAGGAATTTTATACAAATTATAAATGATCCTTTTAAATTAGAATAAATGTATATTTATATATGTATATTAGTAAAAAAAAAAATATTATGAGTGTTGCCTAAATATAGAGACACAACTATGAGCCCAGTATTTCTAGACATTCAATATTAAAACAACAGAACAAATGCATCATATTTTTCTGTTGACCATAAATATTATCATAAGAAAACAAGATGGAAAAGTATTTGAAAGAGTAGGATTTGAAGTGACCAAGTGTACCTTTAGTCCTGCAGTGTTTCCAGACTTGATGATGACTGTAGTCTGTGGTGCACGACTCAGCAGCGCTACAACAGACTGACGGATCTTTGCCAATTTATGAACATAAAATGTTATTGGATGAAACACCAGGTGGGCAAAGAGTGTAAAGACGACGACTACATGAGGACCGCCAGCTATTTTATCAATATCATTGGCGATATAATGCAGGTCGGTCATAGGCATTATAGTAAATCGCAAAGGAACACCGTGTGGCCTCCAATGAATAATGATATTATTTTTCAACTCCACAGCCATTAGGGGTCCAGCCAAACGGGGAGTGTGGAGGTTCATTCTTTTTATGCCTAATAAACATAAGCAAAAATTTACATTAGACTCATTGCTTATTCATTTCTTAAACAGCTTTACAAAGCTTTACTTTGGTTATTGTATACAGCAGTCCCAAGAAGTATATGGGCTCTTAATAAATAAAATGAGTCTGTCACATCACTTACTCGTGCTCACCCAAACACATGTAGTATGTATTATTATGTTAAAATATTATTACATTATGCATTACGTACATAATTTATGTCTTTTCTGGAATAAGATATTTTGAGGAATGCTTCAGTTTCAACCATCTAATACCAAGCCATTTATACATCTTTGGATTAAGTGTCAAAATACTTTGTGGGGCATCTGTGAATGTCTTATTTAATTTATGGTATACATTCATAATATCAAGTCTTAAATAACATGGAAATGTTTTTTTAAAGAGAGAGACAAAAAAAGTCCCAACCCCCAAATCAAAGCCATTTATGTTGCTGATCAACTTGCCTGGCACTTTTATTTCAAAAAACTCAAAC
This sequence comes from Tor tambroides, assembly GCA_021397915.2. Lineage (NCBI taxonomy): Eukaryota > Metazoa > Chordata > Actinopteri > Cypriniformes > Cyprinidae > Tor > Tor tambroides. Next base: position 62,245 of record JAFVLL020027223.1, on the reverse strand, counting down.
CACTGCCTTGTGGTGGAGTCTCCCATCATGTAGACAATCTTATTTTTAAGACAATTTCCCATTTGGGCAGAATTGAACTGTTGAGTGTTACATACAAAAGACTTCCAAACATCTTTGAAATAGAACCCTGCAGGAACTGGTGTTGTCAAACCAGATCTGCATCTCTCCGTTGTGCCTAAAGCAAAGAAACATTTTACTGAAAAGACTGTGCAGTAACTATTCAGTTTCAGTTAATTCTCTTGTAACTAAATTTGATTTCAGATGATATCTGTTTGTGTATGTTTTGACCATTTCCTGTTTGGAAAAAATAACCAACAGAATTAAAGCGAATTTAAGAAATCAAGCCGTTCTGTTTGCTAAATGAAAAAAAATAAGTTAAAAAAAATCCTTTCTACTTCTATTTATTCCTACAAAGATCATAAGATCATATGTGAACATACCAATGCCTGCAGTTTTGGGAAGGATATTGATGATTTGTATGTCTCCAGTAATAGGAACATTTGTTAAAATCCTGTGGAGAGAGAGAGAGAGAGAGAGAGAGAGAGAGAGAGAGATTTTCTACGCTTTTTCTAGAGTTATACAATTCTTCTAGAATTTGTTTTGACTCATCTCCTACTTACTTTGCAAAAAACTGCTTCTCAAAGGGATTTAATGGGTTTTCCAAACTTCCTTTTGAGTGATAAACCAGTTTATCACAGGAAAGTTTTTTGGGTCTCTCACACTGCCACACTGTTCCTGTTTTTATATCCTTATACTCACAGCAGCAGTTACCTCTCATCCAGCTTCCTTCTGCACCCCACTTAATATTACATTGTACTACTTCCCTTATTTTGTTTTTATCTGGTCCTAGTCCTTCAAAGTGTCCATTATAGTGGCTGCGTGGGAATGAGGAATCCCTGTATTTTTTAAGAATCTGCACAACCTCGCTGGAGTGCTCAAGACGTACAAAAACTTGTGCCTGACCTTCCCAGGGAAGAAGAAGAACAACTGAGTAAGTTCCATTGTGATGATCCACAACCTCCCCGTACACACTTGCCTTCAAGAAGAATGAAAAAGGTAAACTGTATTGCCAAAAAATGTTGCAATAAAATTATTATAAATGACCCAAATGTACTTAAACACACCTTTAGCTCTGAATTGAAAAGCTTTGCTTTGAAAAAAATCTCCTCCATATGTTTTCAGGTTCTTGTTGTGGTCTCTGGCTGTGATAATAACGGAGATCTTTTCTCCCACTTTGTAACTCTTTTTCAGTCCCACAGTAGAGAATGTTGAGTGGACTGGACTTGTGCTCAGATTCAGCTGAGTGATTAGTTGATCTGGACCAGGCCAGTCGAGAGCTTTCTGTAGCCTTTCCCACTCCTCATCACTGATACCCATGTCAGACACTGACATTATTAATGAATTATTATTTTGAGGAACTGGTTTAGGGGCAGGGGAATGAAATTTTCTAATTTGGAAACAATTCAGTCGCCATACAATCTGGAAAAGGATCATGATATAAATCATATATACACAATTAATCATTATATACAATACATTAGTTAAGGTTCTTAGATTAGGTCATATGAGATTATAGATAGATATACTGTATATACGTAGATGCCACATTTGGCCACTCCAAACACATTGACACATCTGCCATCTTTTTGCTTAAAACAAGAAAAATGATCTGGCAATAAGGTAAGAAAGATCGTCTTAATACAAAGAGAAAGCAAGATTATTTGTCTTACCACACTGGGAATTGTTTTGTTCTCATTTTAAGAAAAAACTAACAAAATTTAGATTATTTATTTATTTAATTTATTTTATTTTTTCCAGAAAACACTTAATATCTTAAATCATTATATCTTGATTTAACCTCTTAAGACCCTGCAGCCTCATATGTGGACATTATATTTTAGTGAATTTCTCTGGGACTATACATGCCACAGTTAAGTCTGGATGTCCTGTACAGAGCACATTCAGGGCTTTTCAGAGATACCAAATGATTGGATGTTTCACTATGACCACTCCCTCTCCTTGGTCTTCAAAAATGTCTGAAATTAATTTAGTGACACTCTTATGGAAATATGATAGATTTAAATGAAAATTACAAAATATTGTCTAATTTTTAAACTGTGTGTCATAAATCAACATCTCAGGAAAATGTTATGGGGTTTCAAATCAAAATATGACTTTCTGTTACGAAACAGGACGTTGATTTCATACATGTCCTCAAATGAGGACACTGGGACTAAAAGCATGTTTATTACAGGTTTTGGGAGACATAAATGAATAGGGAAATAAATTATAATTCAGTATTCTATGAAATATTATATATTATTATGAAAATCTTGTCAATTATTACTCCCATTATTACACTTCTTTTTTCATTACATGTTGCCCCAAAAACACATTAATATTGAAATTAGATTTAGTTTATAGATACATTGTATATAATGAGAAAACCTGTTTATGGCCATGTTACACACATTTTGCAGAAAGAAAAAAGGTATATCGAATCATTCTGTTATAACATAGTTGAGAATCATCTTTATACAAAGTTTGGTTAAAATAAAAAATAAAAATCTTAAACTAAAAATGTATTGGTGATTAAAAAAAATCAATTGTTTTTGCCTATGCATGTTCACTCATGCCTCTAACGAGGACATAGCATTAACTTATGAATGAAATATCATTTTTTATTTTATTTTTATTTACATTATTCTAAATGCTCTAAACAATTTAAAGACAAAAAAAAAAATCCCTAAAACTTTTTTTCTCGGGTCTTAATTTTATATCTATATGTTTAGATATATGTAATTGAACACTAGATAAAAATACTAAGTAAGAAAATCATTTTTGCAGTGAAGTTAGAGAAAATTAGAAAATTTGCCTTGACAAAATATTAATATAAACTATTAAATAACTATTCTATAAAGAAGTTATTAAATATGTTGGGAATGTTGAATAACTAAGACAAAATCCTAAGGAGTGGCTTCTCAGTAAGTGAAGTGTCATTTGACTCAATGTGGTTAATCACTGACATATTTTGACAAGTTCATTCAAATTAAAGTTAGCACCACATGCCACCACAATACACATAGGCATGCATTCAGATAACTTCATAAGTCTTGATAAAATCCAATCACTGTATTACTGTGAAAATTAAAAACAATGCTTTAACCAGGGGTCTCATTTATAAATGTTGTGTATGCACAAAATGGGCATAGAAATATGCATACACGATTTTCCACGCACATATCAGGATTTATAAAAAAATAAACAACGTAAATATGTACGCACCGTACAAACATTCTAGACTATGCGTACAAAGTCTTTTTCCTGGAGAAAAGTAATGAATTAAACAACGATTTTAAACTGTTTTCATGTTGATGTACACATTTACTTTAAATATTACACTCTCATTAATGGAGATAAGCACTGAAATTAGGCTACATAAGATAATTACGCAGAAGTTAAACCAAAATGATATGAATTTAGAAATATTTGTAGTGGATGCACTTGATAACTTTTCCTGTGGCATGCTGTGTTTTAATGACAGCGAGGAGTGCTATAGTGCACAATAATTCATCTTTACATTAAACTGCAGATCTCATGTTATGAGAAAATATTTTGGCGAGAACAATGATCAATGATATGCATATTATGGCTGACACTGCTGGATTTGGTGGTCGAACGGTCCACTGTCTGGTTTGAATAGGTCCAATGATAATAGCTTACTGTACAACCACAGCTGCACGGAAGTGTTGATGTCGTGTGAAGGCATCTCCAAAACATTATGAAAAATACCACTGTATTTGAAGGATAGGCTACACTTGAAGAAAATGGTAAGATTTGCATGTTTCCTTCTTAAGCCCAGCTCACATGAGCACGATTTGGTCATCTGATATAATTTTTTTTAAACCCTAAAAGATAACTGTAATCCTAGGCTAAAATCTGTCTTTGATCGCTGGTTTGACATGTTCATCGACAGCCGATTAACGGCCGTTGCGATCAAATTTGACCTCCGATGAAATTCTGGCAGAGTCAGAAGATTTGGCACACAGTCCTGCAGTGCGACTTCTCTTACGATTAATGTCAAACAGTTTTAGTTTTTCCAAGACAAGACATGATCAGAATTAATGCTAGAGATTTCTTCTAACCGCCATAAAGCCATAAACTCTGTGCGCACGTGCATCTTCCCCTGACTGGGATTTATAAAGGGATTTTTGCGCTGGTTCTGGTGTACACGTGGTTTTATAAATCTTAAAACTTGTGTGCTTACGCAAAAACTGGCTTTTGTGAGAATGTACACTGTTAGGATGAAATCTACGGAAAGATATATACATAAGACCCCTGTTCTATAAATTCTGGAATTTCTTAAATTCAAATTATGCATGTTGTTTGCTTATGTATGATTCAGACTGAGGGACTGAATTTGAATATTTCCCAATTCAATTCTAAACAGTATGCAAACGTGTCTTGTTGTCAGGGAGAAATAAAAGGTTGATTAAAAAAGTCAGCTTAAGTGTATATAAATATTATGAACTTACCAGGCAAAATGTAATCCAAACAAAACCCTCAAGTAGTAATACATATTTTCTTAACCTGAGAACTGAAACAGAAAATATCAATAGCCAAATCCTATAAAACTTTAAACCATAATATCACTTTGTAAAAATGAACTACTGATTACCTGGTGGATTTGAATCCATCGTGGATGGTATGATCACGGCTAAGTATGTGTCATCAGTTTACAAGAAAAGAATATGCACCCTGCAAGAAAAAAAAATTAAATTAAAATAAAATATCCTGTGAAACTGGTCATACTGCTAGTCATAGAATGATAAAGGTATGATAATGACTGTCTTTGATGTCCTGGGTGTGAGAGTGAGAACTGTTCCTCTTGACTGCATTTATTTTACTCCTCCCTTGACTTCAGCTGCACTCCTCTGTCTACTTTCCAGTCGAGGCATTTGAAACAAACAAACAAACAAACAAAAAAAAACACCCATGTACCTTGTTTTTGACGTAACAGCAGGTGTGGCCATTTGTAACTTGAAATCCGCTTTCATACAAAAGAGCTTATTATTCTGCTTGAAACTGCAAACTGGAATTTCTTGTCATCATTTAATTTGCTGTCGTAATTATAAACACATTTACTGCTTGCTTGCTTAGTTTGTTATTCCTCTAGTTATTTACCTATAGCAGCTAATGAATGTAAAGTCTAGCATATTCACAGATTCAAAATTGCTAACTCAAAAACGATTTAAGGCATTAAATTGTATTTGAGTTAGCAATTTTGAATGCAGAGGAAACACAGAAACTGCATCTGAAGTGGCATTTAGATGTATTTACACACAACTGTTTAGTGCTGAACATGAAGGCATTTAACCTGCAATTACAAATGCATAAAAACTGTTTTGATATATTAAACAAAAAAACGTTGAATACTGTTATTTGAAACTATTTAAATAATAAAAAGAAACGTTAAAGGTGTAATTAAAATCGCCAGCAGTTGGCAGCAAGTCACTGTTAATAAGTGAGTCACTGCGATTGAACCGAATCATTTAAAGGTGCCATATAATGGAAAACTGTATTTACCTTGGCGTAGTTGAATAATAACAGTTCTGTACATGGAAATGACATACCGTGAGCCTCAAACACCATTGTTTCCTCCTTCTTATGTAAATCTCATGAATAAAAAAGACCACTGAAAAATAGGCGAATCAGAACATATCACCGACTGTTACATAACAGTCGGGATCACTAATAGTTATGCCACAAACATTTGCATATACCCGCTCATGTTCTAGGCCAGCCGCCAGCCGAACCATCAGAAGTTCTGCAGGTATTGTGAAGAGACAAGCGAGGACAACAGCGAAAATGGCAGATCATGAAAATAAAAGTTATGTTCCAGGCTGTGCAGGGGATGTGAAGTGCAGGGATGGGTTGGTGTCTGTATTCAGAAAGGCACGGAAAGCAAATAACGCATTCTAATAAAATAATCCGAGCCAGTAAAGGGACATTAGCTCGTTGCTAGCTGTAGCCTGTTACAGTACATAAGATTTCACTTACCACATATACAGAGTAAGGAGAGATGACTGAGGATAATGACGAATGATTTGCAGATCCTGAGCACCACTGACAAGCATCTGATCTTGTAAAATGTGTGGTAAGTACTGCCGCTCCATAGTATAAACAGAGTTTGTGCGATCGCGAATCTCGAAAGTGAAAGTAAAATGCGATCGTGCATTTGAAAACAGTTTCAATGCCCAGCATATTAATAGCGGCGCCCTGATGCCCGCATTTTATTTACAGTAAAATTACCCAACGATATAACTGTGCGAGAAAGTATTGAAATATATATTTTCCCTGTATTTCCTCCCTGTGAGCTACTGAAATGAGCTGCACTGTGAAACAGTCAATCAGAGCAGAGCCGCACTGTGAAACAGCCAATCAGAGCAGAGCTCAACATTAATATTCATGACCCTTCCACATAAGCCAATAACAGACCGTTTCATTCTGGGGAGAAATTCTAGGGCTGTAAATGCATATTTAAAACTGTTTCTGGAGAATTTTTGCACTTACCTAAGCCACATACCTTCTATGTAGATATCAGAGAACAATTTAAAATATTGTATCAATGCATTCTATGGCACCTTTAAACGGTTGATTCATTCCGGAATGAAACAGTCATGTTGCTCAGAGACGAACAACAGCGTTGTGGCTGTGTTTGGAATTATTTTTGCTGTCGAAATAGTGCAAAAACAGGCAATATGGTGTCTAAAATGTAAGTGTCTTAATTAACTTCTTGTTTTTTGAACTGTTGTAAAAACCAATATTGCATTTATAATCATGGTAATTTTTGGAGAAAAAAAAAATGGCACTCTTTGTGTGATACTGATTAACTATATGAAATGATTAAATATGTACATTTTCTGTCACCATATCTTGAATTTTGTGATCATTCTAAATGCATTTCATTAGACTGAATCATGCAGTGAAAGAATACACTCTCGCGCTAGTCTAGACTTCATCACGTAATGTATGCGTGCACTCTGTTTTGGTGTTTTGAATGGTTTTTGCAAAATACTCGATAATGTCAAATCGCACATCGTTAAAACAACAATTACGATATTATCACAGACGATATATCGCACACCCCTACTTCCAAGCTAAAATGCTTTAAAATAATAGAGATATCGTCTGATAAAATCAACATAAAGACCAGGGCCCGTATTCTTACAGATTCTAAGAATCCATTTAGAGAGCTCCTAATTTAGCTTAAAGATTTCTAGCTAGGAGTCTTAGCTTAAAAGTGATTCAGGACCAATCTGAGAGCAACTCTGAGCGAGGAAAAGACAAAAACTTTTATCTTAGTGAGGAGGCGGGGCTGACCCCGTTGCTAGCTATGACACAGTCTTTTGAAGACTGTGATTGGTTGGTTGTCCAAGAAGGAAATAAAAGAGCGCTTTTAAGAGTAGGGTTTATTATAAGCCTTCACTTTGAAATTACAGGCGTAATTTTTCCTGTTTTACCGTACTCTCTCAGCCTCTCTCTCACACACACACACACATATGTATATATATTCTTTATTTTTTTTATTTACCATGCTGTCATACTTAACATATTTAATAGGAAATGAACAGCGACACAATAAGATTCTGAAAGTGCTGAAACAGACCCAAATCATCACTGCTGCATAGTTGCATTTTTCCAGTTGCCAAATATGTTAATGTAGTGATTACTTCCATTTCTGGCGCTCTGGCATTTCTGCGCTGTGTCGGAGATGTTAGGGTGTCTCTAATAAGATCAGTCACAAACATGATCCCTGCACGATCTAATGTGTAGCGTCTTGTTACCTCACTGTCATGGATTGTGTGCAACACATTTCTTCTCCCTCTTCATGTTTCATCCATTTTCTCCACTGCTAAAGAAACTCTTAAGCCTCTTAAAAGTCCTCGTTCGTACTCCTAATAATTTTGGACTTTAAGACTTCTTTTAAGGGTTAAGATGCTTTCTGAATTACTTTTTTCTTTACTAGGATCTTCTTTAATTTTAAGAGGAAACACCCACATTTCTAAGAATTTTGTTACTAGGAGCAACTCTTAGCACTAAGATTTTTCATGAATACGGGCCCAGGCTGTCCTGTGACTTCAGCTATATTTACACGTAAAATGATCCAAAGAAGGAAATAGAATGTCTATCTTATTATTATTTTTATTTTATTTTTTTCCCCCAGACACAGCCTACAGCCTCAACTCAGTGTGCTTCTCCTCTCAGCCTTTCACCGAACAGAGCAGACACAGTGTGCCTACAGCCGGAAAAGTTGTCTGAACAGTTGCTAATCGTTTCAGCTGTCAGTGAGACTGACCCAGCTACTAACCCAGCAACACAAAATCTACCCAACTGATAAAATAACCCTCCAAATTGCTCAATAGCCTTAGTTCTGCAGTTGAGTAGATAAGATAAGGTAAGGGTAGATAAGATAAGATAAGATAAGATAAGGGTAGACAAGGGTAGATAAGATAAGGGACTGAGCGAGCGCATAAAATAACCTCAATGGATTCTTGATTACACAACAATGAACTTTGAAGTCCCAGAAGTTACTGCAACACTATGACTAAAATAGTTTTTATATTTCTGTGCTTTTGTCTTGGTTTGTACTTTGTACTCTGTTCATGTTTTGTATATCCCTTGTTACATCCTGATTGTTTTCTGATTGGTTCTTATTAGTCTTTTCTGGTAATCTTATTACCCTGTGTGTATGTAAGCCTTCTAAGTCTTTAGCATTCTTTGTCTTGTTCCTTGTTGAATGTACTGTTGTCATTTTTTTGGTAATGTTCCTATAGTTACTTGATTTAGGTTTGTGTATATGCGTATGCAGTTTATGTATTGTTTTATATTGTCTCTCTCCTTTGTCTCTAAGGTTGCCTGTGTTACAATAGTGGTGAACAATGGAAGCTTGACTCAAAGTTGTTTCAAAAGAATATGGAAAATTATATTGTAAAAATTGGTCTGACAACAATTAGTGTATTTAATGTGAAAATTTTAAAATTTAGGCAAATATTTAACATGTAATGGCATAAAATAATTTTGTTTGTATTATGAATGTTTCTTTCTAAAGCACTTTCACACAACTACCAGTTGATCCAAAGTGTGTACAATACAGCTAAAATAAAACAAATAAGAAACCACAAAACAGCAAAACACAATATAACAACACAATTGACATGGCTAGATAAAAGGTATTGATAAAAGGTGTTTTTTTTTTTTTTTTTTAAGCAGGTATTTAAATACTGGCAAAGAGGGCACAGCTCTAATAGAAGCTGATAATTTGTTCCATAGACTAGGACCGGCAACAGCGACGGCTCGATCACCTCTAAAATGGAACCTCGATCTAGAAACAGAAAGGAGACCAAGATTACTAGATCTTAGGGACCTGTTTGGTTTATGAATACAGACTGCCTCAGAAAGATATGATGGTGCTTGATTATTAAGAGATTTAAAAACAAAAGTTAAAATTTTAAAAACAATTCTAAATTTGACTGGTAACCAGTTTAGTGAAATAAGAGCGAGATGTGATTGAACCTCCGTCTGCCTGTCAGCATCCTTGCAGTAGCATTTTGGACCATCTGTAAACACATTATAGAGACTTATACCATAGTATAGTGAAATACAGTAATCTAAAGGAGGTAGAAGAAACAAGTGTATCATCTTTTCAAACTGTTTTACAGAGAGTAAAGATTTGATTTGTGATAAACGTCGTAAGTGGAAGAAACTTGATTTTGACCACTGCACTAATTTGTTTCTCAAAACCCAGGTTGCAGTCAAAAAAAAAGATTTTTAGCACAGGCTGTAAAGTAGGAAGAGAGATGACAAAATGAAGAGCACACTCTTCATATTAGACTTTAAACCAAACAAAATGATTTCGGTTTTGTTCTCGTTCAACACTAAAAGGTTCTGCTTTAACCATATTTGTAATTCATTTAGACAATCCAACAGAGGTCCTAAGAATTCTTTACTTTTATTCTGCAAGGGAAAATAAACAACTGAGTATCATCTGTGTATATGTGGAAGGACACTCCATATTTCTCAAAGATAGCACTCATCGATAGCATAAATATAGAAAATAAAACTGGGGCAAGAATTGAACCCTGTGGCACCCCACAAGCAAGTGAGCATGAGGACAATCTATGTTGGCCAATGGAAACACTAAAATTTCTATTAGTTTAAAAAAAAAGAAGATTGAAACCATTTCAACACCTTGCCCTGTAACCCAACACAGCTCTCCAACCTGGAAATCAAGATATTGTGGTCAACCATATAAAATGCAGAGCTTAAAGGGGACCTATTATGCAAAAATAACTTTTATAAGCTGTTTGAACACAGTTGTGTGGGTGCAGTGTGTAAAAACAACCAGCCTATAAATGTTAAAATGTTAAAATATTTTTTTTATAAAACCAATAAATCAAACAGTCTCTCAGAACGAGCTGTTTCAGATTCTCCCTCTGTTCACGTCACCGAGGGAAAAAAGTTCTGCCCATTTGTGACGATCTCTGCCCTATTAGCATAAACACAGCCCTGAGTGAGAAGCTGTAGTCCGCCATTACTGGAGTTATATACAATGTCAGCGCCAAAGAGGCTTTACAAGTGTTGTGTTTTAGGATGCACTAATGAACATAGGAGTCGCCATAATCTCCCCTCATCTGAGCCGAGGACACTGTGGTTAAATTTCATTTTCGAAGGAAATATCCCGCAAAAAAAAAAAAAAAAAAAAAATAGGGGACGTTATACCGATTTATGTTTAGGAATTAATACCAAAGCTTCATGCACAAACGTCAGCTCCAGACAAAGTAAGTATCACACGTTTGTTTTCCAAACTGCCTTTCTGAAAGAGCTTCTTGACACTCTGAAAGGCTAATTGCTAAAGCTATCATTGTCTCTGTGTTTTCACTGATGCTGCCTTCAAGTGCTACTATAATGATCGTGAATAGGAATGTGGTAGTTAAAAGTTGCATATGAAAGCAATGTGAGTCGATCGCTTGAAGTTGTCGAGCTCATAATCAGAAGTGGGACTTATAAAGTTTGTGATAGCATGAGACCAGCTATGTTGTTATTTTTATCCTGCCGTGCTCCCCATCTGTGTAATTGCATAAACGAGATTTATTATGCACAGTATAATCAGGTGACTGACTTTGAAACCGAATACGTTTTCTGTAAAGATAACAGGCTTGTACTAATAGTGGAATGTTTATTTGCAAAGGCTAGCACTGCTAATGCGGGAGCTTGAGCTCTTGAAGCTCCGCCCTCTTCTCCGAGAGCAACAGCTCACTCACATTTAAAGCAACATACTCAAAACAGCGCGTTTTGGCTCATACCCTAAAAGTGGCAATTTTAACAAGCTGTAAAAATTGATCCTGTGGGGTATATTGAGCTAAAACTTCACATAGGTCTCTGATGTCCCCAGAGTGTATATTTTACATCTTGTAAAAATGGGCATAATAGGTCCCCTTTAAGTCTAAAAGCACCAAAGCGACAGCATTCCCTTTATCTGTTTCTGTTAAAATATAAATTTACAACTTTTAAAAGTGCAGTTTCCGTGCTGTGTTGAGACTTAAAACCTGATTGGAATTTTTCAAAAATATTATTCAACATTAAATGGGACTGCAGCTGGGTCAACACAATTTCCTCAAGAATCAGAAAGAAATGGCAAGTTTGATATAGGCCTAAAATGATTAAAATTCGAAGAATCATGATTGGGTATGATTTAATAATGAAGTTACTGTAGCTGCTTTTAATCACACAGGAACAACCCCAGTAATTAGACTAGTATTAAAAATGGTTTTGAAAATGTTTGTTTTTTAGTTTTGAATTATTGTTTTGAAAATGTGACCTCTAGTGGCGAAAACATACATACTGTGCCTTTAAGCAATTAAATGTTTTAATAAATTTATCTCAAAAAAGAAATGAACACATGGAGTGCTACCAGAGTTTATTTCTTGAATGTGCAAATAAGAGATTATAAAAAAAATGCATTACATTAAATTCATGATCAGGCCACAAAAAAACACTGATGCTACCACACAAGTTTGAGAAGGCAGCTGAAATAAAATATCTGACCATTTTAATGCAAGTGAATCAACTAAAATTAATTAATTTACATAGTTTGAAAATATCTTGAGCTTATGTTGACCATATACTTTATTTTCACTGACTTCAGGGCAAAGGAACCTGAAGTGCTATGATGCTCATTTCTGGGATTTAATCTATAAACAAGCCCAATCATGTCCAATATTATTGTGCATTGACATATCATATAGGACAAAACTAAAAATAGTTTAAAACTTGTTATAAACTATTTTTAGTTTTGTCCTATATGATATGTCAATGCATATCATTTGCTATTTTCACAGTGTAAATACAATCCATTTCTATTTGCACATAGTGTAAATAACATTTATAGCTAAGAAAATATGCTATTTTAACTTACTGTAAATGACATCTAGTTGCCATTTTCACTTACTGTAAATTACATCTAGTTGCCATTTGCACTTAGTGTAATAGCTGCTGCCAGCAGGCACACTTTTTAACCATATTAAAAAGTTAGGACCAGACCTTAAATAAAAAAATAATTAGATGACTAACTTGTAAGACTAGTCTAAGTAGTTTATGCAAGCAGCCTGGGCTGGGTGTAGCCAGACTTGATAACATCTGTTGAATGTACCTTTCCTTCTCACAAGTGTCTTGTCACAGTCATAAACTAATGATAATGCAATAATAACCCTGAGATGGTGGTGTAAGTTAGCCAGCTGATGTTTGTGACCTGCCGTTATTAGGTATAGATAATGAATTTAATAGGTCAGATGTGCATGTAGGCGTACATGTTCTCTAAATCTGTGAAGAATATACAGCAATGATTAAAAGCTTTTTTTAATGCACAACACTTTTGCTGCTATTGAGGTCTGATTGAGTAAGGTTAGGGACAGGTTTGGTAGTATGGGTAGGTTTAAGTATATGGGGTCAAATTTATTACTATAAGGGAACACAGTTCAATCTGTTTGCATTGCATTGTTTTGATAAATGAACAAGCAATTTCTTGAAAAAATAGATTTGTTTTCTCCTGTTGATGTATATGATTAAAGGAATATCCTGTTTAATGTTATGCAGAGGTATACTAATATAAGTGTTGAGGCAATAAAACATGTTTTGCACCCAAATTATGTCTTTAGCAAGCATTCACCTAAACTTAACTAATGACCTTTTACACAAACGTTACAACAGCTGAAAGTCCAATGCCCATACAGATACTAAAGGATTAGAAAACATTTACAAATGATGAATAGTTTCAACTTTAGACTTGGTACTACAAAAACATGAACAAATGATTAATACATGATTAGTTAAGATGTGTAAATAGGGTGAATTCAGGACATTTCAGACACATTTTGCCTTTTGGGATGACTGATCATAAAAATACTAATGATTAAATGTTTATAAATGTTTACAAATTGATGAATAGTTTCCACTTTAGATTGGATACTGCAAAAACATGAACACATAATTAATAAATTATTTGTTAATGTGTAAATAGTAGGGCTGGTAAGTGATTAAAATTTTTAATCTAATTAATTGCATGATGTGGCGATTAATTAATGTAATTAATTGCACATCAAATTTGGCTGAAAAATTACTCCCAAAAGTTAATTTAAAGTCATTGTTGTGTAAAGAATCAAACAGACATTACATGAGGGTGATTAAATGATGACACAATTGTCATTTTTGAGTGGGTGAACTATACCTTATTTCTTTAACGAAATGATACTCTAAATAATAAACTAAAACTGCAAGTAGGTGGTGATAAATATCTTAATGATTAAGTCGAGTCATTTATTCATTCGATTCAATTCAATTCAATTCACGACGAGGACACAAAAGGTTCAGTAGACTTTTTGCTTTAAACGAATGGTTATTGTCATGGTGTAAAGAACAGAAACTGCTCTTTGTTAATAATTGGAATCTTTTCTGGGAGCGACCTAGGCTTTTTCGTGCTGATGGCCTGCACCCCAGCAGATTCGGAGTGGAAATCCTGTCGGACAACATCTCCAGGATGCTACGCTCCATCTGACTAGTAAGCCAACTCTCAAATAACTGCTATGATGGCTTTTGTCCTACCCACTTAAATGACAGAAGTACTTGCGTTGTCCAACCTATACAGACTGTGTCTGTTCCCCCGAATAGTGAGGTCAAAATATAAATTTAATGCAGGATCTAGAAAAAAATCAGATCATGATTAAACCAGAAAAATGCAAAATAAATAAACAAAAACAATTTTTAAAGTTTAGGCTCCTAAACATTAGATCACTCGCACCCAAAGCAGTTATTGTAAATGAAATGATCACAGAAAATAGTTTTGATGTACTCTGTTTGACTGAAACCTGGCTTAAACCAAATGAATATATTGGTCTAAATGAGTCTACTCCACCAAGCTACTGTTATAAGCATGAGCCCCGTCAGACTGGTCGTGGCGGCGGTGTTGCAACAATATATAGTGATATTCTCAATGTTACTCAGAAAACAGGATACAGGAGGTTTAACTCATTCGAAATACTTCTGCTTAATGTTACACTGTCAGATATGCAAAAGAAATCTCTCCTATCTCTTGCTCTGGCTACTGTGTATAGACCGCCAGGGCCATATACAGATTTCCTAAAAGAATTTGCAGATTTCCTCTCAGATCTATTCGTTAATGTTGATAAAGCGCTAATTGTCGGAGATTTTAACATTCACGTTGATAATACAAATGATGCGTTAGGACTTGCGTTTACTGACCTAATAAACTCTTTTGGAGTCAAGCAAAACGTCACCGGGCCCACTCATCATTTTAATCATACGCTAGATTTAATTATATCGCATGGAATTGATCTTACTGATATAGATATCGTACCTCAAAGTTATGATGTTATTGATCATTTCCTTGTATCGCGCATGCTGCGTACTACTCATCCGGGCAGAACTATTGTTCCAGCCACCAAAGACAGATTCACAAATAACCTGGCTGATTTCTCTCAACTGTTCTGTGTACCCATAAATACACATGAACTAGATGAAATAACTAGCAACATGGGCACTATCTTCTCTAATACATTAGAAGCTGTTGCCCCCCTCAAATTGAAAAAGGTTAGAGAAAAACATACTGTGCCATGGCACAACAGTTATACCCATTCTCTCAAGAAAGAAACTCGTAATCTTGAGCGCAAATGGAGAAAAACTAACTTGGAAGTTTTTAGAATTGCGTGGAAAAACAGTATGTCCAGCTATAGACAGGCTCTAAAAGCTGCCAGGGCAGAGCATATCCGCAAACTCATAGATAACCAAAACAATCCAAGGTTTTTATTTAGCACAGTGGCTAGATTAACAAATAACCAGATGCCACCCGATCTAAATATTCCCTCACAGTTTAATAGTAATAACTTTATGAATTTCTTCATTGATAAAATAGATAACATCAGAAATACAATAACAAATGTAGATTCTACAGTGTCTAGTACTTCAGCTTCATTCATCGCACCCAAAGAAAAACTGCATTGCTTTACAACTATGGGACAGGAAGAGCTAAATAAACTTATATTGTTGGTTTAGATGCACTGATGTTTATTAGATCCTGTACCCACTAAACTACTGAAAGAGTTGTTACCTGTAGCAGAAGAACCACTTCTCAATATTATTAACTCATCGTTATCTTTAGGTCACGTCCCAAAACCATTCAAGCTGGCGGTTATTAAGCCTCTTATTAAGAAACCACAACTAGATCCTAGTGAACTGGCAAATTACAGACCCATTTCAAATCTTCCGTTTATGTCTAAAATTTTAGAAAAAGTTGTGTCTGCTCAATTGTGCTCCTTCTTGCAAAAAAAAAAAGATCTCTATGAAGAATTTCAGTCAGGTTTCAGGCCTCAACATAGCACAGAAACTGCACTTGTTAAAACTGCAAATGACTTGCTTCTTGTTTCAGACCAAGCCTGCATCTCATTGCTAGTTTTACTTGATCTTAGTGCTGCGTTCGACACTATAGACCATGACATACTCAGATCGATTACAAAACTATACGGGTATTCAAGGGCAGGCTTTAAGATGGTTTAGATCCTACCTGTCCGATCACTACCACTTTGTTTATTTGAATGGGGAGTAATCTCAATTATCACCAGTAAAGTATGGAGTACCACAAGGATCTCTCCTAGGTCCTCTGCTATTTTCAATATACATGTTGCCCCTTGGTGATATTATTAGAAAATACGGGATTAGTTTTCATTGTTATGCTGATGATACTCGACTATACTATCTCAACAAAACCATATGAAACTTCTAAACTATCTAAGCTAATAGATTGTGTTAAAAGTGTAAAAGATTGGATGACCAATAATTTCCTCCTATTAAATTCAGATAAGACAGAGATATTAATTATTGGACCAAAAAACAGTACACAGAATATCTTGGATTACAATTTGCAACTAGACGGATGTACTGTTACGTCCTCTAAAGTCAAAAATCTGGGTGTTATATTAGACAGCAACTTGTCCTTTGAAAATCATATTTCCCATGTTACAAAAACAGCATTCTTTCATCTTAGAAACATTGCCAAGCTTCGATGCAGAAAAGCTATTTCATGCATTCATGACCTCTAGACTGGACTACTGTAATGCACTGCTAGGTGGTTGTCCTGCATCTTCAATAAACAAGCTACAGATAGTCCAAAATGCAGCGGCTAGAGTCCTTACCAGGTCAAGAAAATATGATCATATTACCCCAATTTTACAGTCTCTGCACTGGCTACCTATTAAGTTCCGTATCAGTTACAAAATATTATTACTTGCCTATAAGGCCCTAAATGGTTTAGCTCCTGCATACCTAACTAATCTTCTACCATGCTACAATCCAACCCGCTCCCTAAGGTCACAAAACTCTGGACTTTTGGTAGTACCTAGGATAGCAAACTCTGGAATAGCCTTCCTGATAACGTTCGGGGTTCAGAAACACTCTCTGTTTAACTCTAGATTAAAGACACATCTCTTTAGCCAAGCATTCACATAATGCACCTTATAATATTGTACTGCAGTTATATCCAATCAAATGTACATTATTATTATTTAGCTTGGGTTGAACAAATCATTTTTGCTTGGATGGAACAGCAGCTATGCTAATTATGTCTCTATTTGTTTCTCTGTTTCTGCCATGGGATTAACATCCCGTGGTAACTAGGAATTACTGAAGTGTCAGTCTGGATCCAACCCTTAAATGATCCGAGATGACCAAACACCTGAGAAGAGATGATGCCAACCCCTCAGAGGACCTCAGAGGGTGCCAACCCTCAGACAACATACAGAATTATCAAATTTTGCCATAAGTTAAATATATTAAGTTTCTACAATATATAAATATATTGTGGAAACTTAATTTCCTGTAAATCTGCTTTGCAACGATTTGTATCGTAAAAAGCGCTATACAAATAAACTTGAATTGAAATTATATTTTCATTGGCAAAATTGAGCAAAACAGACAATATTGTGTTTAAGATAACACAATATTAACTTCTTACTTACTGAACTGTTGTAGGCTATAAGATCAGTATCATATTTGCACTTGTGTGATATTGCTTCTAGACCTATATGTAAATATGAAACAAAAACTCAAATGGGCATTTTTGCCCCATATCTTAAATTTTAGGGACATTCTAACCATGTTCTCTAGGCTCCATCATGCAGTGAGTTGTTGCCCTGCCTCATATTTGTCATAAATCAACTGTATGAAATGTCAAGATGACCCATATAGGTCTGGCGGGGCAAGTGCATTAAATGCGTTAATGATTGTAACTCGTTATTTTTCACCGTAATTAATTAATCTAGTTAACGTGTTAAATTACCCGCCCTAGTAAATAGTAGATGTCTACACAACAATAAATGACCAAATGTGACTTTTACAGACGGTAAAGAGCATTTTTAAATGTAATGTCAAGTTCATTAAAGCTGCAGTCCGTAACTTTTTTTGGTTAAAAACGATCCAAAAATCAATATTTGAGCAAGTACATAACCAGCCAGTGTTCAAAACTATCTCCTTACTTTAGCCCGATTCACAATGGTTAGTTTATAATAATGTTTTCTAATTTGAGTGGTACGGGTAGGTTTTCGAGGGAAATTTGAGCATGGCACTGCGTAATTAAGTCAAGTCTGTAAACAAAGAAGTTGTCCCGGCTAGTAGGCTATATCGCACGTGAGGATCCTGCAGGTGGTGGATCGTTATAGCCTTTTCTCACAGCAGTTAGAATAATTAAATGTATCATTTTGATGGCGGATTGTAATCCAGAAAGGATTGTGTTTATGAAACATGTGAATGAAATTAAATTATATTTCAGTTTTAAATGTGCTTCTGATTACAAATAGCCTGGGATTACACAACATTTGTATTTTAAAGAAAACCAGTTCGAAGGGAGCATAATTTGCTTTTTGGGTTAAAATAATTACCTAATATGGAATTTGAATGGCATGACAATTAGATTAGACTGTACAGAAATTGAAATCTACACGCTAATACACACCATACTCATAGGGCCCTATCATACACCCGACGCAATGCGGCGCAAGGTGCAGCGCAAGTGTTTTTGCCAGTTTCAGCCTGACGCAGTTCTCATTTTCCTGTCCTGTGCCACGTTGTTTAAATAGCAGATGCATTTGCGCCCATTTGTGCGCCCATGGGCGTGCTGGTCTAAAAAAGAGGTGTGTTCAGATGCATTGCTGGCGCGTTGCTATTTTGAGGAACTGAAAATAGACTGCGCCATAGACCAACTCAAACCTGCCTTTCGTTCGATTCGGAAGGGCTCATCCCTATGCCCTAATCCCTTCAAAGGGTTTACCCTCCGGAGGGAAAGCTTTGAAGGGTTGAAGGGTGTAGGGGACCAAACAACTGTTTCTTGAAGTGCCCTTCTGCGTCATAATCCCATGCCCACATGGAGGCGCAGTCATCATGCAAAGCATCTGCGCAAAGGATCATGGGAGCCCGAAGTGTCCATCAGTTGTACCCTTCGAAATCCTTCATTCCGAAGGACACTTTGAAGTGGCTAATTCTGAGCACTTCGGTTTGGAACGACACTTAAATATGGCGGCCATGATTGTTTTCACTCCGAAGTGCCCTTCGGAAGGCGATATATCCCGTTTGGAACGCACCGCTGGTCTAAAGTCAATGGCGCATTTTTATTATTATTATTATTATTATTATTATTTGAAGAGCACATAGAAAATGCGCCTTGATCTGGGCGGGTCCACAACGCGCGTTCACTTTGCTTATTACACACAGGGACACACAGCAGAACACAAACATGCCAAACATTAAAAATTAAAGGATTACAGTGTAAAAGAATATTATTGTGTAGGCTACATAAATATAAAAATGTCATACATGTCATAATGGATAGTCATTGCGTGTGTAACACTTCCCAGTGTGTGGTAATAAATTCACAGTGGGCGGTTGCACATTTAAGGTGGATTTATTCTGAAAAATATGAATTAATCTTTTTAGTAGCAGCACTCGTGGTTAACACACATTTACTCTCGCTCTGGAACTCTCTCAAGATTCCGCATATGTATTGAATATTACAATTTTAACATACAAATATTATCCTGTAACTCAGCACCAGTTGTTTAGAACGATATCTCTGCTACATTCTCAATAAACAACAATCGTGTTATCACATTAACTCATGTTAACACGTGTAAACTTATAAATCAACGCATAACACGGTTAATACAACAGATACTTGCTTCACTTACTATTCAAACTAATCGGGAAATATACACAAACATTATAAACATTAATACACTTAGGTCTCACACATTTTCCACCAGCTTACCTGAAAAAATATGAATTAATCTTTTTAGTAGCAGCACTCGTGGTTAACACGTATTTACTCTTGCTCTGGAACTCTCTCGAGATTCAGCGAGAGCGCAGTTCCATAACTCACCCTGTGAATTTACCGCCACCTTCTGGTGTAATCTGAGACTGCGATTTCTTTTAAGCCCAAAATGTCTATTTAATATTAGAAACACGGTTATGTAGCTTACTCTTTTCTTTTTTCCTTGATTTACATTTCTGGAATGCAATGCTTTTACCCATTGCGTTACACGTGTATCAGAATTAGCCTACCTATTTGCTCGCGCATGAGCAGATCCGTTTGCTCTCTGGAGACGCTTTCGGTCTGTGCGCCTTAAAATTCCGCCGTTTAAATAGCGAATCCGCCATGGCGCGAGCGCAACTTGCTCTTAAAGGGAATGGGAGATGAGACTCTGATTGGTTTATTGCACGTTACGCCCCAAAAAAACCCATTACTCATTAAGAGAATAGGGACAACCCATTTAGACCATGCGCCCGAGCGCGCCGACCGTTTTCCCATTGTTAAACTAGCAAAAGTAGATTTGGACACGCCCTGAGTGCACTTGCGCTGTGCACTTTAGACCATGCGCTTAGATTGTTAAAATAGGGCCCATATAGTCACGCAATGCTGATGTTGTTAACATTAATAATTTGAGAATACAGTATAACAATAATAATTTGCATGGTTTGATGTGATATGAACTAACTGATCTTTAGATTAAATCACCATATACAGTAGCACGATTTATGGTAAGCTAATGCTTTTTTTCCTCAGTTGGTCAGAACAAATGTGACAGACTTGTTACTTGTTCAGATGGCAATATACGGTGAAAATTCTTATTTGGGTCATATATTCCAAGACGTAGGCTAGAATCTGTGATCGAGAATCTGTGTGCGAAGTGCAGTAAACATCCACACTGGTGTGGTGACTGACAGTCACACATACTCCTCAAAACATTAGATTCATCCATACTGGAGCCATGCAGGAGCACAGCCCATGCAAGCAAGATAATTCCACAAGCAGCTGCAATTCCAGGTTTTCAAACAGAGATGGCGACAAAGAGGCAAAACTTACAGACTGCAGCTTTAACAAATAAGCTTGTAAGCATTGTATAATTTCTGTTAAAATAATTTGTAGATTTTTTAAAAGTGCATGATTGTATGAATTGAAAATTTTATGACATTTCTAAGCAACTAATGATCTGTTAATCATTATATAATGTCTGGTAATTATATATTTATGAAGATTTTAATCATTGTAAACTGTCACGAATCCGGTCTATGAACTTCCATTCACTCACCAC
This sequence comes from Tor tambroides, assembly GCA_021397915.2. Classification (NCBI taxonomy): domain Eukaryota; kingdom Metazoa; phylum Chordata; class Actinopteri; order Cypriniformes; family Cyprinidae; genus Tor; species Tor tambroides. The sequence goes on along the minus strand of JAFVLL020027223.1, from coordinate 41,036 downwards.
CAGAGGTCACATCTCGGTCTATACCATGGTCTTCTGATTCGTCTGCTCCGGCCTGGTGGTTTTCTGTCCCTCTCTGGTGGTCTTCTGCTTCGTCTGCTCAGGTCTGGTGGTCATCTGCTCTGCCGTGGTGGTCTTCTGCTCAGGTCTGGTGGTCTTCTGCTCCGTCCGCTCTGCCCTGGTGGGCTCCAGTCCCGTCCGCTCCGCCCTGGTGGGCTCCTGTCCCGTCTGCTTGGGGGGTGGGGGAGGGGCTCTGTCACGAATCCGTTCTATGAACTTCCTTCACTCACCACCAGAGGTCACCCGCTCACCACATGGACTCTTGCACTACACTACTGTTGCAATTCACCTCGGACTACAGTTCCCATCATCCATTGCACTGATGACACACACACAGCTGACTGCACTGATTACACAGCTGATTCACATCACACGCCTTACTTAAGCCATGGACTTCCTCAGTCAGATCGCCGAGTATTGTTTAGCGTTTATCGCAGTCATAGCTGATAGCTACTTTACGGAGCCATTCCTAGTTTCATAGGCTTAGTCTTGCCAAGCCTGTTTACCTGTGTTTTGATTCTTGCTTTTGTGTTTTTGGATTGCCCTATTGTCTTGCCTTTTGGACTCTGTTTGCCCCTGTTTGGACTATTACTCGTGTACTCGGATTATCCCTATTGTCAAGCCCTTTGGATGTTGGTCGCCGATCGACAACCCACACATGCTCTCGGAATACTCTTGTGTTTTGCCCTCGACATATCTGTTTACTGATGTTTGACCCTGCCTGTGATTGACTATGTTTCTAAATAAAAGCTTGCACATAGATCCGTATGCCTCACGTCTCGTCGGCTCCGTTACAGTAAACCATCTGTCTAAATTATTTGAAGATTTTTAAAAATTGCATGATCATGTGAATTGAAAGTTTAATACATCATTAACAAACATTATATAATGCTTAACAGATCATTAGTTAATGTACAGTATATTCACATAGCTAGAAACATGAGATAACCTGCTTGTTAATGTTTACTAATGTACTTATTAAACATTACCTAATGATTTACAAATCATTATTTAATCTAAATCTAAATGCTTACAAAAGTCATTAAAGTTATTATAAAGTGTTACCGTAGCTTTATCATCAAAAATGCCATTACAAATATATTTAAATACAAAACAGTTACAATAAAAAAATACATTAATGTATATTTTAGTTTATCATATATGAAGTACACTTTAAGCATATTTCAAAGACAACAAAAGTAATTATAAAAATACATCTAAAAATGCTAAATATATAAAAACATAAAAATACATATGAAGATGCTTAAGCCCTACTAACATTCTAAAGTTCAGTTTTTCTAAATTTAAATTTCATTTAATTGCAATTTCCTTGCTGTTGAATCTCTGAAATTACTAGATTCAGTTCACACTTAAATATTTTAAAGTTTATTTTTATCTAATAAACATTTTTTTCACGAGTATGCTTTAATAAATATATATATATATATATATTAAATACTCTTTTTAAAAGTGTATTTCCTCAGTTGAGAAACGCCAACAGAACGGAGCATCATTTTCATATTTGGTAAAGGAATGTTATAGTGGACTTAAATTACATTAATGATGTGTTTTAATAACTAAAATTATTAATGTTCACTGCATACCACAAAGCATTTTTCATGGTTGACGAAGAGTGTCTGCCAGACAACTGATGTAGTGAAATTACCATATACACGGCAGTTTTAAAGACTTTACTGTAGGCCTACATATAAAGAGTGACCTATAACTGAAGGGCTTCACTGCTATGCATTTTGCATAAACCTACATTGATGTACTGGCAAATAATTAATTGAATTGAGAGAATATTGCCCTTCCAACCCAACAACAGAAAACAAGTTTCTTCTACATTTAAGATGCTTATAACTAAGCACTTGCCTTTTATGTGTCACTAGGAATGACTAGAAAGCACTTTTAGAATGACTAGAAAGCTCCATTTATAGATTAAAAACAAAAAAAATCAACTCCTTAGAGCCTCCCTGCTTTCTTCAGCAGTGTTATGGCGGTGTTACCAGGGCAACACCATCCTGGATCCGTCAGGAACTTATCAGTTTCCACAGTAACGGCATACAGAGGTGAGAGGAGATCATTATTTCAGAAGTATTACATCTGAGCGCCTCTGATAGAACTATAATTATGGTTTATAACCTCACTGTGCGCCGTTTATGCATTTCAGACTGTAATGTTACATAAGATGAATCGCGTCCTTGCCACAAATATCCAAATAATCAGCTGGTGAAGGATGTTTTCTATGCAGCGGCACATAGAATTACAACTACTTTTCATACCTGGTGGTGATTTCCTATATCGTAATAAAAAAACGACAGTGATGCTAACAACAGAATGAGAAGCAATCCTCTTGATAACAAAAAGTAAAGTACTAAAAATCTGTCCCTTCCAGATATAGCATATTTTATCTTGTTTTTTCAGGAAAAATATCTTATAAAAATGTATTAGGAAAAAGTATGAAACGTTTTAGAATGTGTCTTCTATATAAATGTGTTTTCTCTGGCAGATTGCAACAAATAATTTTTCATGGGATACTTATTATGCATATGATCAAGAATATGATTTCGATGTAGATACATCCTACCATTGATCAATAGTTTCACAAAATCCTGAAAAATAACAGAAATGTCATGTATTTCACACCCTGAAACACAGTGAAATAGGGCTGTCCTTTGTACAAGAGCTTTAGACTACTCCTGTAATGCTAGAAAGGCAGGAGAAGAGAGGGTACGAGTAAAGTATCTTTCTTTTCACACAGTAGAAGAGGATTCCCATTCATTTTGAGCCACAGAGGTGATACACAAAGCCTTATCAGCGTGGGCAGAAAAGCAGCGGTCATGGTGCGCTGCTCTTATTGTGACACTGCACCGTTCTCCCAGACACACTGGCGGTGTGAATACTGCTGTGCTCTGCTTTAGACACACATCAGACTGGAGAGGAGAGAAGTAACATCCACAGAGGAAGACTTTAAAAAGAAAGGAATGGAATTAAATAACGCATTTTGTTTCTTTCAGAATGTTAGGAGAAAATGATAACCGTTTCAGCTTGTGGCCCCAAAAAGGACTCAGACAGTTAGGTGATTAATGAAGACGATTGTTGTTTTATTGTTTCTAAAATAACAGACTTCTTTTTGTGAAATGTTTTGTTTTTAAAGTGTGCTTGCCCTAGTAAAAAAGTAATATATTTAAAATACATTTATTTCATACTTTTGTTCAAATCTATTAACATATTTACTGACATATTGCTCGAGACTTACTGATATAAAAATTATAATTCAACTTTATTTGGAGTACTATTTGTGCACGATGATATTTCTTATTATTAAGCCTAAATGTCATTATTGATGAGGGTTGTATGATCTTTGGATTATCGGTCTTTAAATGCTTATACTTAAGTATATCCTTAATTAGACTTCAGCACTACTTAAGCACAATTAAAGTGCATTAAGTATGTAATTAGTTGTTCCAATTTAGCAGACTTCAAGTATACCAGTTTAGTATGCAAAAAGTACCGTTGCAGGCTATTTTTACTAAGTACATAAAATGTAAATGCATCTGTAGTATACTTAGCATGAAATAAATGTATTTCAAATGCATTTTAGTATATTTATTTTTCTCTAGGGTGTACTATCTTTCTTTAAAATTAATGACATTTACATTGATAATTTGTCTCTAATGACATCCAGACTTTTTTAAGTGTGACTAACTATAAATGTCCTTTTAGATCTGAAGTGCATTTATGCGTTTAACAGACATGTTTATCCAAAGCAGCTTAAAAAAGAGAAAAGAGCAAAGGTGTTTTAGGTGGTTGCTATTGGTTTTGCACTTCTATAGGCGATTGCTAGGGTGTTGTTGGAAAGACTATATGTTAAATTAAAAATAAATAAATAAATAAAATGATTTACTGTGTAGTGTTTGTTTGCTACTTCCATTTCATTGTGATTTTCTTTTTTTTCTTTACTACACTGAAACATTTGCCATTTTCCATTTGAAGGAAATAACCTTTTCAAAAAAAGGTTGCTGCTAGCTTTAGTACATTAAAAGGCCCAGATGTACTTCATTTTCTGCATTCCACTCAGTCTCACGCACTGTTGAGTCAAAGTACACTCTATTGACGGTGAAGGCAGATGACAGCCTTTGATGTGTGTGCCCTACCTAGCAAACCTTTGTTTTGAAGGTTCAAATCAAAATACCCTTAGCCAAATTTTAAGTGTGAACACACTATTTATACTGCAAAATCATGTGGTGTACAAATATACAAAATAAGACACATATTAACCAGTGAGCATAATTAATTAAGGGAATGTTGCTGTTATTTATAATGCTCTTTTAGTCATTAACCTCATGTGTTAGACTGTTGTTGTCTGTCTGGAGCTCATGACTAAGTGCTGGCTAAAGACTGCAAATGACTCATTCTCCAGAGCTCTTTCTGCTACATGTCCAGAGGGACAGTCTGGGAAATTGGAGTCTTACCAATAAAGGAATGCAGAGAATTAAGAGAACGAAAGCTTCTATTAGAGACTCCATACAGCTGATGATATAGAAAATTAAAGAACTAAAGTAAATGACTAAGACAAGTTACGCTTATTCTCATAACCGCACTGGTCATATAAATAGCCTTGACTTGCAATGATGTCTCATGGTGGCGCTAGACCAGTGACAGAAATTAACTTTTTCATTAAGAAGCAATATTTGGCCCCTAAAATTCATTTCCCATGGCTTTTTTTTAAAAAACTTATTATTATATTTTACCATTTTTTACTAACCCTATTAAATGCATCCTGTTTTATGTCAAATTATTTAATTGCATCAATAAATTCAATTAGAATAATAAGACACTGTCTTATTCTACTTTGTTTAAAATAAGAATTTGAAATGCTGTTACCAATCCAATTAAATAAGTAATGTCTTCCCTAGTAATATATTTATTTAATACCGAGTATAGTATTAAATATAGCACAATCATACTTAAGTATATCTTTAGTTGGACCTCAGCACTACTTCCACAAAATTAAAGTGCATTATGTACAAAATCAGTTGTTCCAATTTAGCAGACTTTAAGTATACCAGTTTAGTACACTAAAAGTACAATTGCAGGGTATTTTTATTAAGTACATTAATATGTAAATGTGTTTGTAGTATACTTAGCATAAAATAAATGTATTTCAAATGTATTTTAGTATACATATTTCACTAGGGTTTGTATTGTGGTAATAGTAGTATGGCAAGTTATTTTGAATTCATTCAGTCTTAATAAGTGAATCATTCATTAAAACATTAATTAACTAACTTTTGAATGAGTCATTGAATGATTCATCTGTCAGACTCTTTCAAAAGCGTGGATTCATTCAGTAACAGTTATGTTTTGTTGGTGAAATAATGTTGCTTGCAACATTCCTCCAAATTGGAGCCATCTGTTATGTGCAAAGACAGAAGAACCAGTCTCTCTTGTGGGGTTGGTTTTGTTATTTTTTGATTCAGAAAACTCCTTAAATACAGTACTCACAACTTAAATACTGCAGAGCTTATGAGCAAGCCAATGAACATCATGCTGGCCCAACACAAATGAAATGATGATTCCACTTTAAGATAAAAAAAAATAAAATAAAATAAATAAATAAATAAAATGCCAGCACTATACCCTCTCAAAAGGGAAAATACAGTCTTTGTGTATGTTGGGTGTTTCCAACCCAAAGGACATAATGAAGAACATCTGGAGGATGGGTTATCATTTTGTCTCATATTCCTGTTAAAGCTGTAATGAATGGCTATATCGTCATCAGCCAATATGAGTTGCCTTCTCCCAGAGTGAAAGAAAGAAAAAGGAGAGGTATACACCCAGCGAGAGCAGCTCTGAAGAAGACCAGGCCAACCCTAAAGAAAACAACGTTGATCTTGGCATTGCTCCAACATGCCACGTATGCTGCCCATACACAAAGTCATTGGATTGCTTTTCACACTACACAGCTGTCTGTCAGTACTGATGTCAATTCCAGTAAAAACGCATTTCACACTACAGGACTTGGATAGAAGACAAGTCTAGATATTTAACCTGCTAAACCGGCTTCGGCACTTCTCTCACATCACATCTTTGATAAACAGTGCTAAAATCGTGTGGTGTGTGCGTGGAATTATTGTCACAGAATAGGGTAGAATGTCAGAAAAAAAAAGCTAACAATGGGAAAAATGGTGGAAAACCATTACAGGTCCAAACCCTAAAAACCCTTCTTAGAGGTCCAAACCCTGAAAAAAAAACACTTTTTTCAGCATTAATAACATTTACCAGTTAAACAAATTTAGGGCTGGTGTTACATATAAACTCATCTCCATTCCAAAAATGTTAGATCGAGTCTTCTCTTGAGGAATATTAGATCCAACTCTGGGCACTGTCAGGAAATACCCATTTTGTCTGGTACACAAAACCCGTCAACAGATTTAGTCTGGTACCCAAACCCAGTTAAAGACCAATCCTTGTCTGGTACCTAGTATACATCAGGTTCAGAGCGAGAGGAACCAGCATGATTTACTGCACATAAGATTACACAGATGCTGTGAGATGCTCTGAAACATCCTACCATAGATACTGTATAAAATAAGAGAATGACACTTGGTTATTCAGATGTGGGAATAAGACACCTTTGAAGTCATTATCAAGTTCCTGTCAAGATTTTGTATTTTAAAGACTCATCACTGATTGGTGTTCATTCATTCTGTGGTTGAAGTTCCTAATGAGAGACAGCATTTGAGAAGCCTGTTCTAGATATACACTTGTATGTATTGCTTTATTCACGCTTTACTTTCTGAAAATGTGTTTAAAATCATGTATCTCACTTGTATGAGATCTTCAGTTGTATTTGTAGCCTATAATAAATTCTAACCTGTTAATTTCTGTGGAGCCCCTAAATGCAAACGTTTTGTGAGTTTCTTAAGAGAACTGAATGTTCTGTTGTAATGTTGGCCATCAGTATGTTTGTTTGTCCAAGTGTTTGTACATTTTTGCACATGTACATATTGTCACCTTCTAAACTTAGTGTTTTTTTTTTTTCTCTCTCTTTTCTCTCTCTATGTTATATGTTTGGTCCATGGGGTTATGTATTTGGTACATGTAAACATTGTCACATTCTTTACTTGCATAATAAAAAAAAAAATAATAATAATAAATAAAAAAAAGAGAACTGAAAACATTTGAGTGCAAACATAAAATCATTGAAATATACTTTTTTCCCTCCCATTTCATTTTTTTTTTCATCGCCATGTCCCATTAGGGGCTTTTCGATCTTGGTCTTGACATTTATTTTTAAACATATCCATGTTCAAATCCATTCTAGCACACAGACAAACTCTCGTTGTTTCTCCTTTTCCCACTTCCTGGTGTCAGTCTCTTCACATTAATGTTTCAGGAATCTGTCAGACCCCAAAGATCTCTGGTAATGACGATAAATTGTTCTTATGAGGAACATAAGTCTATTGCACAGCTGCAGTGGAAACAGAAACTATTTAGAAAAATCATTACATCCTATATTTAGACCAAAAAGATTGTAAAAGAATGCAGTCCAAACGATATAAGTTTCACTGCAGTGCTCACCAGGACCACAGTACAGGACATCAATATTTAACTCCTGAATTATACATCATTGCACTGTGTATAAACACAGAAATGATTGATTTGAAAGACTGTATGCAGTGACAGGATGTTGGCAGTGAAGTTTACATTCACTCCTCTGTTGGCCATTGTAACCAGTGCATTGGAACAGGGGGCAATTGTGTCACACCAAATTTCTTCAACAGTTCTAGAGTGATGACAATTATTCAGAGCATGCTCACTCTCCAGCCAACATTTGTATGTGGGGCCCATTTTTCAGCCCATTTCAAACCCATATGGGCCCCACATACAAATGTTGGCTGGGGAGTGAGCATCCTCTGAATAACTGTCCTCACTCTAGAACTGTAGGAACTGTAGAACATGTAGGATTGTCTGCGGGTTCCATAATGGCCCCATGTTAATTGCCCACATGGATTTCATATAGGATTGCACTTGCCACTAGGTGGGACCCAACTGGGCAACATGCACAAGACCCACCTCGGTCCCAGCTTTAACCCTACCTGCATTTGTATGTGGGACCCATGTGGGTTTGAAATGGGCTGAAAACTGGGTTAAATATGGGATTGTCCGTGGGTTTCATAATGGCCCCATGTTAACTGCCCACATGGATTTCATATAGGATTGCACTTGCCGCTAGGTGGGTCCCAACTGGGCAACATGCACAAGACCCACCTCAGTCCCAGTTTTAACCCAGCTAACTTTTGTATGTGGGGCCAATGTGGGTTTGAAATGGGCTGAAAAAATGGGCTCTATATGGAATTGTCTGCAGGTTCCATAATGACCCCATGTTAACTGCCCACATGGATTTCATTTAGGATTGCACTTGTCACTAGGTGGGTCCCAACTGGGCAACATGCACAATACCCACCTCAGTCCCAGTTTTAACCCAGCTAACTTTTGTATGTGGGGCCAATGTGGGTTTGAAATGGGCTGAAAAAATGGGCTCTATATGGGATTGTCCACGGGTTCCATAATGACCCCATGTTAACTGCCCACATGGATTTCATATAGGATTGCACTTGCCACTAGGTGGGACCCAACTGGGCAACATGCACAAGACCCACCTCGGTCCCAGCTTTAACCCTACCTACATTTGTATGTGGGACCCATGTGGGTTTGAAATGGGCTGAAAACTGGGTTAAATATGGGATTGTCCGTGGGTTTCATAACGGCCCCATGTTAACTGCCCACATGGATTTCATATAGGATTGCACTTGCCACTAGGTGGGTCCCAACTGGGCAACATGCACAAGACCCACCTCAGTCCCAGTTTTAACCCAGCTAACTTTTGTATGTGGGGCCAATGTGGGTTTGAAATGGGCTGAAAAAATGGGCTCTATACGGGATTGTCCGCAGGTTCCATAATGACCCCATGTTAACTGCCCACATGGATTTCATGTAGGATTGCACTTGCCACTAGGTGGGACCCAACTGGGCAACATGCGCAAGACCCGTCTTGGTCCCTCTGCCTGAGTTAAACATACAAACTGATTTTAAGGTATAGAATATCAAAAATTTCCTCTTAAAATCTATCACGAATGTTGCTTCAGGTGTTAAGATAAAGATTTTTAAAGAAGTCGTACATTTCACAATACATACTATTTCCATCCAACTTTAAAATACTTTCTTCTGTGTTACAATAAGAAGGTATTTTGTTATCAGCCAGAGATGAGAATCAGATTTTTTTTTCCAGCAGGGAGTACTATCCATTATGTCACCTTGTTTTACTAAATGTGAGGTGTGGTTTTCCTTTCTTTAACCAGGGCATAAAATCATATGTCGATTGTAAAACACAGACTTGTAGTAGGCTATAGTATAGAAGGTCAAATTACTACATTTTCATGCCAATCCGAGTTCATTTTGGTCTGAACCAAGGTTCTGCCCCCGAGTCTCGGAGTGTTAACCAAGGAGAGAGGAGGATAATTACATCAATGGTTCCCTGATGTGCACTAAAGACCAAAAGCCAAAGTCTGCCAAAACTTTGTATTTAAATGACCAATTATTCCGATTTGAGATATTTCCAACATCACTGCTTTCTCATACATTACTCACAAACAAAGACTTATAAGAAGATACATGCTTTCATTTCAGTGATTAGTCCAAGTGGGTCACTAGTTACTTGCAGGTTACTACCGCCATCTAGTGGGAGATGTAAATGAAGTTCCCAAGCATCTATTTGTCTATCATGACTGCATGAACCCTAATGTTTTTGATATAATAATGATATAATAATGAATGTTGTTGTGCAACTAAACATCAAGCACTGCAAAGTGACAAAACAAATTATAGCCTACTCTTTATTGCCTAATTGTCTTGATCAGTGCTGTTATGTTTTGGTTAAATGTTTAGCATGGAACAAAATACTTTGAGCAAAAATTTTGACCACAAATAATATATAAATAATCAAAAACATGCATAGGTTTACTCTAAAAATGTTTTATAGGAAAAAAAAAAAAAAAAGAAATACTAGGGTACAGCAAAAAAAAAAAAAAAAAAAAAAAAAAAAAAAAGGTTCATTGTTAACTGTATGTTATTTAACATATGCTGTAAAAAAAAAATGAAAATGGTTTAACATTGCATTACTGACTGTATATGTAATTTTAGTGTAAAATACTGTCAAATGTATGGTTTTTGAAAGAAAAAAGTATGCATTACCATATAATTGTAGATGATTAAATGTAGATGAGTATGTTTCTTCATTGGAACAGGTTTGGAGAAATTTAGCATTACATCTCTTGCTCTCTAATGGATCCTCTGCAGTGGATGGGTGCCGTCAGAATGAGAGTCCAAACAGCTGATAAAAACATCATAATAATCCACAAGTAATCCACATAACTCCAATCTATTAGCATCCTATCAAGCGAAAATCTCTGTGTTTGTGATAATGTTTTTAACTTCAAAGCACTGGTTAAATACGAGTCCTCTATCCATAATATTGCTTTGTCCAGTGATGACTGACAGGTCCATACAAACAGTTTGAGGTGCAGAAGAAAGATTGTCACAGCTGAAAAATGTTACAGTTCATGAATGACAGCAATCGGAAGTCATCTCTCAGCTTAGTCAATTTTTGGCCTGCCACATCCTCTTTTTCCCTCTTATCTCATCAGAGGCATTGCAATTTGTGGTCTTTTGTGCAATTTTGACAGGTGACCTTGTGTGTGTTTTCTATTCTGGGTGGCATTTGTCAGATATTATCAGAGTTCTAGAGAAAGCTTGTTATTTCACAGAAGGATGAACAACTTCAAATGTACAATAAGTCCCTAAAGGGAGTAATGTCCCTTATGACTTATTAATTTTGTAAAAACTGTACTTTTTACACTTCAGTACTCTTTGAATTGCAGTAAAATTAAATTAAACAAATATTAAACAAATAAATTATCAAAATATATAAATTCAATTTGTCCATAAATCACACACACAAACATATTCCTTGTACTAAGAAAAAAATCATAGGACATTTTATGAAATATCTTATTTTGTTATGCTAAAAAAAAAAAAAAAAAGTTGGACATGAATGAATGAATACATTATTAAAACCTTGAAGTGAAAGCCAGTATAGCATTTACATATATATAATCTCTCTCTTCTCTTCTTCGAAATTGAATTTTATTTTTCCCTTATTCAAGGTAGCTTTTCCAAAGGCTTTGGTCTCCATGTATCAGACACATGCAGTCTGGAATCCAATTAGTTTTGGAGCTCTGAACTGGAGAGTTTATATGTGTTCATTAGAATCAGTCAGAGGCATGCTTCAGCTCTACAGCACCTGCCCTCAGAGCAGATGGAACTGTTAATGGGCTTGAGTCTTTATTTTCTAATGCAGAAAGGATATAAGTCAGAATGCAATGTAAGGCATCATTTCAATAAATGTCTTTCGCATACTATAAAATAGTTCGGAAAAAAAACAACTAGTAACACTGAACAGTCCTTCCAGTCAGTGCAGAATAAAAAAAAGTTTGGGGTTTGTAAGACTTAGATGTCTTACACACATATTATAGAAATAATATTGATTTTTATTTATTTTTTTTAATTTAAAATAATTGTTTTCTATTTGAATATAATTTAATATGTAATTTATTCCTGTGGTGGCAAAGCTGAATTTTTAGCAGCCATGACTTCAGTCTTCAGTGTCACATGATCCTTCAGAAATCATTCTAATATGCTAATATGCTCAACACTATAAGAAAAAAAAAAGTTAATATTTTTGGGAAATCATGATTTTAAAAAAAACAGGTTTCTTTGATTAATAGTTATATTCTAGGTTAAAAACAAATACATAAAAATAATAATGCAACTTTTAACAGCAAAACAAGTCGAGTGAAATGTTGCATTGAGGAAATAAAAATATATATCATGCTGTCCAAGAGGATTTGCAAATGATCTAATAAGAATCTTGTGCTTCAACAGAAGAAATAAAATCAGACAATCTATATGAAGAAGTTCACATAATCGATGGCACAAATTTGCACATTTGATTAAACAGTGCAAAATAGTTTCTTATTTAGTTTGCATCATGTTTCGTTTTACTTTTTTTTTTCTCCAGATCCTTAACTTTGTTTATTTCTAGATGTAAATGACAGATAACATTGTTTCTTTGGGTGTGTGGATCCTGGCACGAGCAAAATACGAGCCTTGCTCAAAGCCCATCACACTTTGCTAGAAATGGTTATACAGAGAAATAATTTGCTGTGGTTAAATGAAACTGGCAAGGCAGGCATGAGTGGGCCGTCTGATTAGAGGTTAGAGATTGCCCTGTGGGGAGAAAAGCTAATCTGGACATGTAGCATCCCATTTCCTTCAGGGCTGTGTGCAGTCAGCCGCCTCTAAAGAGACAACAGCTGCCAGAGGCGTAAATGGATAATATTAGCACTCAAACGTTATTCAATTGGACATAAATTACTTTTCACAATTACTATGATCCATATGGCACAAAGCCCAACATAAACCATTCCAATGTCCAATAAACAGCAAACACAATCGTTCCTAAAGGAACAGTTTGCCCATTAATGAAAATACTGTTCTGTACACACGTTCATGTTATTCCAAACCGGTGGTCTTTTTTTTTTCTTAGAAGGCAAATGCAGCTCTTTTGTTAATAGCTGTTTGTCACTAATACCACTGGTTCCCAGATGAAAAATAAGTGTGATGAATTGGTAACTGAATGTGCACTTAGTGTTCTTCAAATGATAATATATATATATATATATATATATATATATATCTTTATTTGACCCTCTAACTCTATCACTATCTATTCTAATTCTATTTTATGTCTTCTTTTTATTAAAAAAAAACACACACACACACACACACACACACACACATTTGACCCTCTATCAATTGCATATTTATTCTCTAACTGCTACTTTTTCTTTAAAAACTTACACTAGCTTTCTTTTTTCTATTCTATCCACTTGATTTCTTTAAAAAAAAAAAAAAAACCTTGCTATGTGTACTGCGTTAGGCTAACCGAGACTTGTCATATGCTTGCATGTTGTTGCTCTTTTGTTGGTTTTGATTGCTTCTGTTGTCCTCTTTTGTAAGTTGCTTTGGATAAAAGCTTCTGCTAAATAACTAAATGTAAATGTAAATATATATATATATATATATATATATATATATATATATATATCAATAGGGCTGTCGAGTGATTACAAGTGTTAATCTAATTCATTACATGATGTGTCAATTAATTAATTAATTAATTAATCGCAAATTAATCACACATCAATTTTGCCGGAAAAAATTACCATCCGAAATATAATTTATAGTCATTATTGTGTTAAATGAGATAAGCACTAAATAGACATTGCATCTTTATAAAGAAATATTTTGATTCAGCGTTGCATAGATAGATAAAGATAATAAATGGTATTAAGTTTGTTTGTGTTGTAATTGAATGTTGAAATATGAAATGGTTAAAAAATAAATGGTAGTTTAAATATAAAACTAATACTGACAGTAGATGGCGGCAAGTTACTGTCTTAATGAGTGAGTGAGTGAGTGAGTCATTCAGTCATTCTTTCAACTGATTCATTCAAACATGACTTTCTTTATGAAAAAGTCACCCATGAGTTAATCCAGTCTTAAAAATCAATATTATTTGCAATCATGCAGATATTCGGGAAAAAACAGCACTTTTACTAGTGTGATATAATGTATTTAGGTTTATTCAGTGATATTAGATAAATTTTTTTGACTTGAATAAGTCCAATTAATTTAGATGTTACCATGTTTAGGTTACTATTTTTCAGTCCACCTAAATAGCCTTTAATTTCATCAAGGAGGGTAAGTTTTCATGAATATGTTTCTTAACACACTTACTTTTTCAATAAATGCACTTTGTAATAATGCCAAAGTAAAAGTTGTACTTTAAACTACATTTTATATCGTGGTGTGTTAATAATATTTTGTCATGCTTTAAAGTAACGCACTTACTGTATTATGATGTGTTCACTAAAGCACATACAAAGTAATTTATTATCAATTTAATAGTAATGTATTATGCAATATTACATGTTAAGTATTTAAGTACTAAATTTCAATTTCATCATTAAAATGTTTTATTAATACTTTTAAATACATGGCATACAAGTTTGAATAGAAATTAGCTACATGAAAGTACATTTTAGTTTAGCTCAAATACATTTGGCGGTACACTTAACCAGTAACCATATTTGAAAAAATAAATAAATAAATAAATAAATAAATAACTAATAGAAGTAATTATACAATTACATTTTTAAAAAGTGCTTAAGTAAAGTACCAATGAATTAAAGAGCTAAGTACATTTAAAATAAAAGTAAACTATAATACATTTTTTTTGGTAACAATTTTATAGTCTTGTTACTCATTACATTTAGTAAAAACAGTAAATCATGAATAATTACATGCCACTAACTTTAAACCAAACCCTAATCATAACCAAAATCCTATAGTACAGTGCAGAACATGTTGTTAAATAATATTACTCAGTACAATAAATGTATAATTAGACTGTAATAATGACACCTACATTTTTATTTTACATTCGGTTTGCACTTACATATAATCTTTCATATTATTTCCATAAAAAGTACTTTTTTTAGGTATGCTTCTTTTTAACAAGGTTCTCATACTGAAAAAAAGTCGAATACGTGTGCTGTACAGCTGTAATACATGTGTTTCACAGGTTAAGAAACATACGGTTTTACAAACCACACACCAGATTATGAGATACTTGTTTAATTGTCCTTGCAAATCAAGCAGAGGTAAATGTAATAAGTTACCAAATGTTGTGCCCTGCAAAAACTGAATCCAGTGAAATTGTTGGTGCAATAAAATCCCTCTCTTCTTGTCTTCAGGCCTAATGACTTCAAGACTTGATGAAGAAAGTACACCTAACTGCCCACTCTCCACAAGCATTCCCCCATCAGAAAATAGAAAAGCAGAGAATTAATGAAGATTTTAATGCTGTCATTTAGAATACGCCAAGTTCATTGTTCATCCTCAGTCTCCAACAATAAAAGCTTAAATGAAGCGTGCTTTCTGGGGCTAAGCATTCGTTCAGAGTAATTGGTGTCGTCTTTGAGAGCGCTTTGAACCAGCTGACCTGAACACTCAGCCCTTGTTAGAGAGGCCAGCGGAAGGGAAGTGAGCAATGCACCTTAAGCTGTGAGAATGAGCTTACATCACGACTGTAACACTGCTGGATTCTGAAGGGCTCTGAATGGGAAACATTTACATTTTTATTGAAGAAAGTGAAGATGATGTGGAATTATTCTGTGTTGACTGGTGAACTGGATGAGTGTATTTATTTTATGATAGAACAGAAGAAAATTTGCCTGAGTTTGTTTTCAGCTTTGGGCACATTTATGCCTCAGGGCTTGATTTTAATTAAAACTAGCATCTTTCTTTCTTTCTTTCTTTCTTTCTTTTTCTTTCTTTCTTTCTTTCTTTCTTATTATTATTGCTATTATTTATTTATTTTTTATTTTTTTTGTTATATGAAGGTCTCACTAAAACATGGAAGGTTTTTATGATTTTGTGATTTGCTTTTTATTTCAAATGCATTTTATTTTATTATTTAACCCTTGTCCTAGACCCAGGTTTTCAATTTTAAATTATGGAAAAACATAAAATTATTATTACATTGTAAGTACTATGGCACTCTGAATAAAGTGAAATGAGTGTAAGCAATTCAGTATTCATTATGTGAAAAGGGATTTAAATCATTTGATTTATAGATCAGTTCTGGTGTCGTTTCTGCCATAACCAGCTATTCTGCCCCTTCCGAAAAAGAAGTGCACTTAATTGTATTTATATTGAATGCACATTTGTAGTGCACTTCAAATCAATGTATAAAAGAATACACTTTCATGACTATATACAATATGTTTCTTAACACACTTAAATATATTTTTTAAAAATGCATTTTTAAAAATGTCAAGAAGTTTTACTTTAAAGAACATTTAAAATCATTTTATTTTAATCTTCTGTTGTGCTTTAAAAAAGTATACTTGTTTTGATGCATTGATTAACATACTAAATCACATGTAAAGAACCTGATTATGATTTAGCTAGTGTTACTGATAAAAAAAATATTACATTTAAAGTTCATATATTTTAAATGTTTTTCTACATTTAAAATTTAATCATTACAAATGATACATAAAATGTTAGATAAATAAAATGTTGTGTGTCAACATTTTTGTACAACACAGATAAATGTACGCCTACATAAAAATGTAAAGGAAAAATGAGTTTTTATTCATGTACCACTAGGTAGCAGCACATGCAAACAGTTTCCTTTATCGTTGCAGTAGAATGATTTCCTTTAGTTGGCATCTCAAAACCTTGTTGCTGTAATTATGTCTCTGTCCTTCATGATTATTTCAACAAAAACTTTAATTAAATTGGAACCACCGTCTGTAGGCTTTATAATATACAAACACATTATCATAACTTGCATTCCAAAGGTAGGCCTAAGCGTTTTTTTACTGAAGGGACATTTCTTGTGGACGTATTAAAACAGTATATGTTCCTGTTATTCCTGTGTGTAATTTCAAGCAAAATATTTGTCTAAATATGCTTTTAAGTCTAAGTGGATTTAACTGCGCAATACAGGAACAAAATATGCTTGTTGCTTGTAATATCATTAATAATTCACTTGCAGGTTCTTCTCCTTTTCCCCTGTTTCAGCAGATGATTGTGTGTTTTTGGGAACGAGTCCAGAGCAGTCACTGGCTCTCCAGGCTTTGGCCCACAGTCGTCCTTAAGGAATATGGCCACATGCTTTTACAGACATTATTTGAGAGGAAATGGATTTCAGAAGTGCCACTCGGGTAGGCGGTTTGCCAGAAGTTTACCAAAGCTCTAGGTTCTTCGAAATCTTCCAGCCAAAAAAACAAAAAAACAAAAACAAAAACAAAAAAAAAACATGGAGGCCAGAAATCACCCAGATGACATGAAGCCTCTTTTATTTTATTAATGTCATCCATATCCCTCAATATCCTTTCTTTTCTTTTCTTTTCTTTTCTTTTCTTTTCTTTTCTTTTCTTTTTTCTTTCTCGATAAAAGAAAACAAAACAAAACAAAAAAATATTTTCCATATTTATTAAAATATGAATTGCACTTTTTTATACATATTTATTATTTTATTTGTGTTTTATTTATTTATTTATTTTTAATTTTTTAATTTTTTTTTTTTTTTTTTTTTTACTTTTTCCCGCTTTAGATTATATGTTTTTAAATAATTTATTCGGTCTCTAGAGCAAAGCTATATTCACCCATCATGGAAAACGAGGACAGTGCTGCGCTTAACGGGAGGCGGGAGCGGGCGCCATGACAACGCCCTCAAACCAATAACGTAAAGCGGTGAAGGACGTCGTAAATACTGACTGCTCGGTGTTGGAAAGAGTCGGTCGTTGTGGTTTGTCGTTAGTGCTGGAGATCAGCAGCACTGTGTGTGGAGACCGCGCTCGATCAAACTCCTGTTCTCGACAGATCGGGATAAGAACGAGAGTCCTCGTCCAGAAGTCTTGCACATATAAACGACTGATTCATATAAGAGATTGAGAATTAGATGCTTGACCAGTGTTTATGTCTCTGGCTAGGTTGCTAACTGGCTGATCTCCTAATGGAAAGAGCGTCTGAGTTTGTCTGATGTGAGTATGTGAGCCGCTGAGCGTCTGGGATACAATGTTTCTCGTGTTTCTTTTTTCGGAGCGTCTCACGCGCTACAGAATCCAGCAGCGCGAGCGCTCCAGCTTGAACAATGATTCAGAGTAACCGAGCCAGAGACTCACTCCTGCAGGACTGACTGAAGAAACTCTCTCAGGTTTGTTGGCAGCTTTTTTGCCCCCTCTCTCTCTCTGTCCTGTTGAAACGTCTTTCGTCCAGTCAGTTCACGTTTGGTGGTCGTTTCTTAGTTGCATAAACTCTTGTTTTTAGACACAGTGTTTACTCGACAAAACCTCGACTTATCCGGGCAAAAACTCGGAAATTTCTATTTGTGATTATTTTAGTGTCTCTTTTCTGAATACATGTCGTTTAGAACCGTTTAATCTCAATAAAACATTTTCTACAACCAATAATCACATTAATTACGAACGACTGAAAAGTCATGAAAATTGGTGAAAAGATTTGGGAACCCGCATAGCTAAACACTTTTTTGTTTTCTTTTTGACAAAGAATGAAAATACGTTTCATGAAATTAGATATATGTGTAAGAGGTATCTGTAAAACTCATGTCAAGTCTAATTGAAAAGACAAGTTATAACACAGACAAACTGATGTATCATGCCTTGCTCTCATCTTGTATTCTGAAACAGCACTGCTCAGGAGATCATGAAGTAGGTTTCAGGTTTCTTGGCACTGATCTGACACTTGAAATAACATGATAGGATTCAGCTGCTGACCTCAGAGCAGTCTGCAAGATCTCTGGATTATAATGTGATTTACTAAGCATTAACACCCATACACTTATTGATCAAGCTGAGACTTTTTAGGTGTATGGCTAACTGTGTGTTTGTCCTATTAAAAGACATGTATAGATATTAGGTTAAATGTATGAAGGTGTTTTAGTTGCTGTAACTGGTCTTCATTTCTTTCATCTTCTCTAGTTAGTTTCGATTGGTCCTGCGGAGCGACAGATTCTTTTTTAAGAGTAGTCTTGCAAATGATATTAGGTTAATAAACAAGGCTGTCAAAATACTGCATAAAAATGCTATTTAGCACGTTACTACTTTGTTCATCTGGTTCATATTAGTATTTGATCGTCTGCCCAATTATTATTATTTACAAGAACCCCATATGGTTTTATTTTAATTAAAAAAATAGACCTTGCAAATTTTATTGTTTGCTTCTTTGCCACCTCTGTCTGCGAAGTTATGCTGTAACTTGATCATTCATTTGTCAGGACGCAGCGTGAGTGAGAAAGCCACACCTGTATGATAAACCGCATCTCATCAACATCAAACTCACTATCAAGTGTTGACATCGTATCAAGCCTTATTTTTCAAGATATGCATCTTGCATAACCACCAATAGTATGAAAAACAAGACATCAAGCCTTTTCTGACAACTTTACTTTTATCAAGATAATCTAGGCTATGAATACTATGAAGTTTGTAAATGTGAGTTTTCATGCACCCTCCTAATGAAGTTAAGACATCATGTTGGCGGCTGACAGAAAGGCGTCTGGTTGCATAGTAATCGTGAACACAAGGTGAACATTGTGTTGGATTTGACTGAAGCATTTGTTCGATTGTCTCTGTACAATACACTCATTTGCCTAAATAAATTGCATACACTGGGATTTGTGTTATTTCTCTGGGAGTCATTTCAAAATATCCCGATCGAAAGCTTTTAGAGAAGCTATAGATGCGTCGTAACCACATCATTGAGTTTAAGATTCAGGTGTCAACTTTGAATGGGAATGCAGTTAATCAGTAATTTAGAGTTTTTATTTGTTAGTGTGTGAAAGAAAATTTGTTTCCATTCATCATTGTCTGCGCGGGTTGCTGGACTGAGGCGGCTCAGTTGTGGATGACTGTTTTTGTGATCAAACATTATTGACTCCTGCAGTCGATAACCTTGGCAACTGCAGTTCTTCACCCGGGCGCCTGCAGCTCAGCATGTGCAAAGCTAATGACAAGGCCATTGTGAAATGCTTAATGTAATTGGAATAAATTTAACAAAATCCACTCAGTACAGTCTCAAACTTAGATTCAAAGTGTTAAGAATTAGGGGCCTGGCTGAAAAATTGTCATTATCTTTAGCTGTTTGGCGATATTAAATATATAGCTCTATTTAGCCTATGTGTTTGTTCTGAATTGGATTTAAAAGAGATGATATTTATTTCCTCTTCAGCCACAGGAACCACCATTTCAGCTAAACAGCCATTGTTACCAAGGACATTCCAAATGTTTATAGTTGTAATCAATAACATTTTAATTTCATGCCATGTTATTGATCTTATTGCAAATATGGCAGAGCAACTTCAGTCAAGGTTTTTGAGTGTGAATCACTGAATCTTTTTTTTTTTTTTTTATTGTTTCATTGCAATAAACAATTGCTGCATCCGAAAACTTAGGCAGTTGACTCGCTGCCTTATGAGGCAATGACTTTGCAGGCAGCGTTTTTGCATGAAGGCACCTCACGAAACTGATTTCGGACAGGCTTCTGAGGCAGCGTAACGGTTTAATGATCTACAACAAAATGGAACGAGATTTGGTGATAACTAAACAAATATTTAATTACTATAATGCTAATTTCTCGCTAGAAATAACATCAAAATTGCAAAAGATTAATTAGAAATATACATTTACACACAAACTAACCACCAAATGCAACTTTCAGACGCCATCTTTATTTTTTAGCTAAACTGTCACGGAATGGAACGCACAGGATTGTGGGATATCAAAGGCAGCGAAGGATACATCTATGCTGCCTTCAAAAATCGATCAGATGAAGGTATCTTATGAGACAGGAAGTGAAGCTAACTTTGGATTCGGACGTATCTTGATGGCTTCCTACCTTGGAATGTGTCCTCCGAAGGCAGCATTTTTCAGTTTTTGAGTGCAGCCAATGAGAAATGGAGCCTACGATCACACCAGTGTGATTAGAATGTTCAGTGTGTGACGTGATCAGCTGCTGAATTCTGAAACTGCTGGAAAAAAAAAAATGCTTTTGCGCTCTGGCTGGTGCGGAACCAGAGATGGATGCAGAGCACTTGTCATATTATCAATCACAACTATTCAGACATTTAAATAAACATAAGCATTAGCAAAATATATATTTATAGTTTGTAAAATGTACACTTATGTATAGAGAAGTGGCAATAACGGTCCTTACAAATATAATTTGATATGTTTTATTGATATCATACACATAGTGTAGGTAACAAAGTTTACTCTATTTTTCTCTGTGTTTCGGGAGGAGAGGATGAATTTATGTATTTTAAATCGCATGGCTCGGATTCAGCACGAATTAACATGGCGGCGCCCATCATCCTCTATAGATCAATTAACGTGGTCATTATAAAGTTGTTTAAACTACCAAATGCATTTACTCGCACGTATTTGAGGATCAGAATATCAGATATTTCATAATATAATCAACACGTTTGTGATTATTTTGAATAAAACAGGAAAAATGAAATAAAAGCGATAAATCACTCATTCACAGCTGTTGACATGTCGCCATGGAAACAATAAGGCGATATGTCCTAAAATTACGGTCACCTAAAAAGTTATGCGGAGGGAGGGAGGGTCTGCTGGAATATTTCAAGCTTGGCTGGAATATTAAAAACTTGAACGTGTGAAAAGGTTAAGTTGTTCTATCTGTCTTCAAACATCTGTTTTAACACAAATGTTTTGCTTGTCTCAACTTGCAAAACAAGGAAATATTCTGACACTAGTATGTAGGAAACTCATTTGACATGTAGTGGTATTTGCAATCAGTTTTGTATAATATCATGTTTCTTTCCTGAGAATGAACCTAAGATATATTCAGGGGAGAAAAGAAAAAAAAAAAAGAAAAGTAGGACAGGACTTGATTTTAAAGTGCCCCTATTATGGATTTTTGAAAATTATCTTTCATGCAGTGTGTAACACAGCTCTAAGTGAATGAAAACATCCTGCCAAATTTTAAATCTGAAAGTGCACCGTGTATAAAGTTATTGTCTCTCAAAAGAAAGAGTCGACTCTGAATCATTGAAACGAGTCGTTTTTAAAACGAATCCCAAGCTGTTTCATGTTGATGTCAACATGAAACATTACACCCACTTGTTGGTCTTTTCGCATTGGTCTGAATGAAAATGCAAATTCATTCTTTGCCACTAGGTGCCGCTTTTGGAGCGGTAAAAAATAGCGGTTTCCCCTGTAAGGGCTGTTCACAAACGCTGTTTTTTTCAGGCATTACAGACATGATGAAATGAAAATGAGACCAATCGGACCAATCACCGCAGATTAGCGTCACGCAAAGGAGGGGTTTAGAATAATGAGTCGTTGAGCAAATAAGGTAAAAAAATAAATGCATATTATAAGACAATGAAAGTGTTTTTTGACCTTGCATGCATGTCAACCTGTTGTTGGGGACTCCCAAAACTAAAATATGAACCTTTTATAACCCATAATAGGGGCACTTTAATTTTTTCGAACTAAAGGGTTGGTTCACCAAAAAATGAACATTCTCATCCTCATGTCGTTCCAAACCCGTAAGACTTTTATTCATCTTTTAAACACAAATTAAGATATTTTTGATGAAATCCAAGAGGATAGTTCAAGGCCCAGAAAGGTAGTAAGGACATGATTAATATAGTCCATGTGACATCAGTGGTTCAACCTTAAAGGAACACTCCACTATTTTTGAAAATAGGCTCATTTTCCAACTCCCCAAGAGTTAAGCAGTTGAGTTTTACCGTTTTCGAATCCATTCAGCTGATCTCTGGGTCTGGCGGTAGCACATTTAGCATAGCTTAGCATAGATAATTGAATCTGATTAGACTGTTAGCATCTCGTTCAAAAATGACCAAAGAGCTTTGATAATTTTCCTATTTAAAATTTGACTCTTCTGTAGTTACATCGTGTACTAAGACTGACGGAAAATAAAAAGTTGCGATTTTCTAGGCTGATATGGCAAGGAAGTATACTCTCATTCCGGCGTAATAATCAAGGAACTTTGCTGCCGTACCATGGGTGCAGCAGGCGCAATGATATTACGCAGCGCCTGAAAAGGGGACTATTTTCAGGTGCTACATAATATCATTGCGCCTGCTGCCTAGAAAATCACAACTTTTCATTTTCCGTCAGTCTTAGTACACGATGTAACTCCAGAGAGTCAAGTTTTAAATAGGAAAAATATCAAAACTTTTTGGTCATTTTTGAGCGAGATGCTAATGGTCTAATCAGATTCAATGATCTATGCTAAGCTACGCTAAAAGTGCTACCGCCAGACCCTGAGATCGGCTGAATGGATTTGAAAATGGTAAAACTCAAATGTTTAACTCTTGGGGAGTTCGAAAATGGGCCTATTTTCAAAAATAGTGGAGTGTTCCTTTAATTTTATGAACTACGAGAATACTTTTTGTGTGCACGCATATATCGTGGTACTGTCGTGAGCGTGTGTTGAAGACTGACACAGAAATTGTTCATGATGGACATTTTAACGCATGGATTTTTTTAACGATGTCCTTACTACCTTTCTGGGCCTTGACCGAGGTAGTTCCATTGTTGTCTATGCAGTGTCAGAAAGCTCTCAGATTTCATCAAAAAATATCTTAATTTGTATTCCAAAGATGATCAAAGGTTAGGTTACAGGTTTGGAACAACATGAGGGTAAGTAACTGATGATAAAATTTTCATTTTTGGGCATACTATCTTTTTTACTGGATTGTGAAAAAAGAGGGCAGTCCATACCTTCAGGTGGTTTCAGAGGAAGGATATAAAAAGTAAGAGGGATTTGTGACATCAGCCACAAAAGTTTCAAATTATTACATTGTGATTCTGAAGATAAGCATTCATTTTATTTGGAATAATATGCACTGATGAATCATTCACAATATAACCAGTTATGTGAGTTAAAGTAGTCAATTATGTTTTTACATAATTTCAAGTACCCAAAAAAAAAATGCATTCATTCAAAATGTTGCATATATTGGGAGCAAAAAAAGAGTGCTGGCTCAATCTCCGTACTCAGAGTTCCTCTTCAGAGCCAGTTTGTTCCTTTGCACTGACTCTTCTAAGATGCTGTGCAACCTTTGTTTTGGCACATTCTGAGCTGCTTTTTGGTGTTAAGTGGCATTCGGTGGCCTTCAGGCCTGGGTTTCCTACTTTTCTACACCGCCTGAGCGGTGGGTGAGAGGGAGGAGATACTTTGAGTAATGGAGTGGTAATTCAAAACAGAGGCCTGTGGGCAGAATGAGGTTGTTGGAAATGAAAACATTTCATCAGTGAAGTTAGAGTAAATTTGTCTGTTTGTGAATGGGCCCATCTGGTTTTCTGCATCATTGTTTCTCAAACTGTATTTGTCTTGCACACCTCCATAGACCTATTAGTAAGGCACAAAACTAGCTTAATTAACACCAAACCAGAAACAAGTTAATTGTGATTCAAAATAACTTAGCATTGTAACCTACCTCTATTCAGTGTCTATATATAGCATATATGCACACATTTCCATTGTTTTTGTCATCTTACCTAAAATCTAACCTAAAATGTTGTATGTGTAAATAATTTTCCTTAAGTAATTTGATGGAGTTAGTGCAAAATTAATGAGAATGTAGGGCTGGGAAGCTGGGCATCACTTTATCCATCAAGAGTTAATGGGATTGTGAAACATGTCCATTACATACATTTGGAATAGCATGCAACTATTAAAGTAAACAATGTGAAATGATTAAAGTAAAATCATTTTATTTATTGTATTTTTATTTATTTATTTATTTATTTTTTTGAATTTGTAACTTCTGTTTTATGGGTTTAACAAAGCAAGATATCTCTCCCCCTGGAACTGCAGAAGAACCCCCTGGAGAACACGTACTCACTGTTTGGGATTACTGTTCTAGTGTGTTAAAGGCTTTTAGTGGCCTTCAGCTTGAAATATGAGAAACTGATCATTTACCGGAGTGGCTTAAACAATTTGGAAGGGCTTGTAAGGATGTTTGAGAAAAGTAAAATCTAATTCTGCTGTCATTTTCGGTTTGCGTGAGTCTTGATCTGAATCGTACCCCCACAGTCTTATCCTACTGAAGTCTGAAATGAGCCCTATAAATGTCAAAGTGAAAGAATCAGCAGGAACCTTTGGAAAATGCTTTCGTTTTCCCCACCAAACCTTTCAACATGTCATTCATTTAAGAGAGGCCCCTGCGTCCTGAAATATTATGATTGAGTTTCCGTGACTGTGGGTGGACATGGACCTGACTGCTGGAGCGAGAACTCCTTAATCTGGTGCGGTGTGAAGCAGGCAGCGCGTGCAGTGAAGCTTGTTTGCTTTCGCTCTGCCAATCTGTACTCAAACCAACGGCAATGCATCACGTAGACCAATGCATTTCTTGACTGCCTCATTTTTCCTGAAGAGAAATGCGCACACTTTATCTTTGTCTCTGCTCAGTGAGTGAAAAACCGGGAATGTCATTCTGCTAAATGGCATGCAGAGATCATATCGTGTTCAGTTGTTTTATGAACGTTCAGTAAATCTCGTCTTCTGTAATAGGCGGTATGCACGTTCTTCTTATCAAGATCTGTGTTAGCCCTCCTCCTTTTGCTGCATTCCAAATGAATTATTTCCCAGGTGTTCAAACCTTAATTGCATTTTTATATATATATATATATATGTGTGTGTACTATAAATCAGTCTTTTCCTATAGTTATATTTTGTTCTCATTGGAGACTGCAGTTATATCCAGCCAATGTTCTTCCAGATGGAACATACAAAACCAAGTTACATGTCCAAAACATGAGATTGTACTTCATAACTGTGATGTAGTAAAGTCTATGGGATTCAATGTGTCCCACTCAGCACAGGAAAGAACATTGTGCTTGTCAGATAATTTCATGGGATTTTTAAGCATAATGTATAGTATTTTGCTTGATAAAAATGTAGCCTATTTTTAGGACCATTAAGATGCTTCACACCGGCAGTAGAACTTTTGCATTGATTAGTGTTACATTAACTTTTGATGAGAATCTAATGAGAATTGCAAAAAAGTTGAACATCTGGGCAGTGCAGATTTGTAGGGAAAATGTTCTTAATTGTCAGCTGTCAAAAAGCAACTCTTAATGGTCCTAAAATATTCCAAATATAATTAATTTGTCTCTTTTTTCAGATGTGAAATGACCAGGACATGGTTTAGTGAGATTTGCAATTTAACACCATTGTCGGATAAGGGCTTTGCAGGACTGATATGAGTTATAATTTCTGGTGTCGATTTTCTCTTCCACCCCCAGCAACTCGGATCTCACTAGGTCAATTAAAATGAACAGAAATTCGTCAACATGCTGGCTAATCACACTGAAACGTCTACTAATGAGCACAGCCCTTGAAAGCCATCGCTTTTAATAGGCATGGTGTAATGAGCTTTAATTGAAAATGGCCCATTTGCATGGTAAGCGGCCATATAAAGGATTTGGTGCTATGGGTCTTATTTGCTGCATGGAAACTGTACTTGGGTGGTAATAGCCTGTTTTACCATAGTCTAAAAAAGACTGAGAGTCTTAGGACAGCAACACTTGTAGGTGTCCGCCTCATATGCCTCATTTGCATGACTGCTGATGTGCTTCATCTGTATCAGTGACACCCCTGCGTCAGATACATTCACACGGTGCTCCGTACGGCGCTGTTTCACCTCCCCACATTACCTTAGTGACACCAGGCTTTTTCAAAGAGGAATCTTCAAAGAAAGATTAAGACTTACCAGGGCAACTCTGATCAAAGTTTAAACTACGCTCAGCACGACTCTTCTGGTAATACACAGAGGAGCGCATCCATTTGAAAGAAGAAAGAGTCTCACTTTATTTGCAGGTGATGGAAACAATCACAGATCATTTGCTTTTATTTTTGACAAGCAGTATGGTAAATGGTTTCTGTAACCTACTTTGTTTCAGAGGTGCCGTATTTTTCTTAATGTTTGCTCACTTTTAAAAACACTCACTTTTGCCTCAGTTTTTTAAACTAACTAACTTTCTTTTTTTTTTTTATCCGTAGTTGTTAGGAGCTATTCTGAGGGAAATATGAGCCAGCACAGTCTGGTACAGAGTGTCTCGCCGTTTATTGGTGTGGCAGAAATCCATCTCGTTACAGTTTGGAAAGCAATGCATTCGCTCAAATGACCTGAACATTTCCAATTTGTTAAACATTTCAAAACAACACACAATCTTGGTTTTGCTTAGATGTTTATACCCTGGGAAAGGAGAAATTTCAGGTTGGGAGAAATGGAAAGTAGCTGTTCAAATAGTGTGAAGTTGTCCGTAATAGGAAATTGGAATGTTCTTTGTTCCATGCTGTAACGCTGGTAAAATGCAACTTAATATAATATGTTTGTTCTCTTTTGTGTGCTTCTTTGCAGGCCAGCTTTTATATGCATCGGCACTGTGCACTCCAGAGCAATGCAAGAATGTCTTAGCCCAGCGAGCACTTGCAAGGGGGGACTCTGCTAGTTTTGCCCCCTATGGGAACTCCAGGTGATGAGTCAGCACTAGTGATGGAGATCCATTGAGTCCTATCCCTGACACTATTCATTGCCCTTTCCCCCTTTACCCTTTACCCCTGCCCTGCTTGGTTAGTGCACGAACATGCTGCGCTTCCTCCCACTCAAGCTTGGCCGTTTGTACCGGTGTCTGAAGCTTCTCTTTGTCATTGGGCTGTTTGTCATCTTGCTGATGAACACACACAACCTCTTCGCCTCTTTCCAAAAGAATGAACTCACCGACCGAAGGTTCATCAACCTCAACAAGTGCCCAGCCTGCTTTGGCACCAGTTGGTGTCGCAAGTTCATGAATGGACAAATATCCTTCGAGACATGGGGTCGCCTTCGCTTCCTGGATGTCTTCAATGTGAAAAACGTTTTCTTTGCCCAGTACGGGGAGCCTCGTGAGGGTACACGGAGGATTGTACTCAAGCGTTTGGGCTCCAACCAAGAGCTTACTGATATTGACCAGAAGATTTGCAAGCGGGCAACGGGTCGAACTCGTTGCGATCTTATCCAGGCCATGTACAAGACTGAGTTTGCCCGACTTAACGGGGACGTCAGACTCCTAACCCCAGATGTTGTGGAAGGCTGGTCAGACCTTGTTCATTGTCCGTCCCAAAGATTGCTGGACAGAATAGTCAGGAGATACGCTGAGACAAAGGACTCTGGAAGCTTCCTCCTCAAGAACCTTAAGGACACAGAAAGGATGCAGCTGTTGATGACCTTGGCTTTCAATCCAGAACCCTTAGTGCTTCAGGTAGGCTTTTTCATGTTGTCTACTAACCCATCTCTTTCTGACAGACTCCCTGGGCCTGTAATATATCGTCTGGGTTATAAAAGCCAGATCATAACGTATGCTCTTGAATTGCCCTTGATAATTCCTCCAGTGGAATAGAACCTGTCAGTTTGGTGGGCTGCAAATAGGCTAAAAAATGCCGCTGTAAATTATAGGGTGTGCTACTTTCCCTGCCTCTCTGTTTCCATTTCTGGCTGCGTAGTTTGCAAGCCACAATTCTGGAGTTTGAAGTCCTGCCCCTGTAATCTTGAAGGACCTCAATTGGGAAGTGTTTAATTGCAGCCTTATAAGCCAAAGCTGATGGGTTTGTCTTGCCTTAATGCATATTTTAAAGATTTCTGAATTATTTAAAAACTTAATGGTCATTACGATTTTATTTCTTAAACTGTATTTATCGCCTTAAGAGCTTGAAGATATCGCAAAAGCTGCCTTACAAAATAGGCTGGTTTCCTATCAGTACAGTTATAATGTATCTAATAAGACACTGTACTGTTTTTGACCTCATTTCAGTGTATTTTCTCCTGACAATACCATGCTACTTGCCATCTTGACATGGCAATGATAATAAGGGTCACTATCTGACCAATTTTCAATACTGATTTACAATTGGACGATCGATTTCAATTTCACTTGTCATTGACCACAGCTGGTAAATGCCCAGAACAACAAAAGAACACAAGGCCTGTGAAGACATTCGGTGTCTTGCTGACCTCTAATCTATCACAAGGTCCTGACACCCTCTGGCATTTTCTAAACAAAGGGGAGATCAGCCCAATCTATAAAATCTGATTAGTTGTGTGTGGTCCCTGTCATTCGGCACCCTCCTCTTTTGTCTCTCTATTTGTTTTTCACTCTCTGTTGCTGCTTCTGCAGTGCTTCTCTTTCTGCCATCCAGATAAAGTTTGTAATGCCATTACATATCAGTTCAAAGCACCCTGTGATTTATTATCCAATCCTCCGGTCCACTTCCAGGACCTCTTCTCCTTCCGTCTATCTGTGATTCCGCCCATCATTATTCTCTTTGTGCTGTTCCTGCATGTTTTCCAGTGCTCATAAATAGTTCATTTTGTCCTGAACTTGTGAACCATTGGCATGGGAAATCCCTTCCCCCCTGGGAGTACTCTGGATAACCTGAACTCTCAGAGCACCAGAGGAGCTTCCGGGAGACCCTGAAGGGTGGTTTAGTGCCTTTGGCTGTTCCTTACTCACACACACAAAAAACAAAACAACAACAAAAAAAAACCCCGCTGTAATATTTCAGGAACAGAAGGAAATGAGTGGTTGACTCATAAAGAAGTGATGGCATCGATGCTTAGTGTATACCAGTTCAGGGAAGATGCTCTTGTTGTTTTATAAGGCTAGACTTTCATTGTTGTGAACCTTGCGGTGCTAGAAACTACTGCGGTTGTACAGTGATGGTATCAGATCATAATTATCATATATTTACTCATCCATACATATCTACATTTTTTTTGCCATAAAAAATAGGCGTGGCCATTTGTAAATTCTATGGGTCTAGCTTCTGGTCTCATCCGTGTCCAGCTTTTTTTAGCTGTACAAAACAGTTTGCTTTGCTGCTTGATATTGAAAATTGGTTTGTCTTATCATATTATTTAAATGCATTATCTTAATTATGATCACACTGGTTTGTAGTGCAAACGGTTTTACCGTTTACTGCACGTTGTTATTCTCCTCGTTATTTACCTATATTGGCTAATGAACTGGAAGTCTCACCCATATGCTTACTTCCACATTGAAGAAAAAGGTGGATAAGTTTGAGGAAGCTTCTTTAAAATAGTTTGGCAACACACAATTCCAAAGTTGCTAAACTACAGGAAATCTACTCCTAAAAAGTTACTTTTGATTCTTTAAAATCTACTAACGAAAAGTAACTACTACATTGAAACTATTTATGTGAGCAATATTTCGATGTATTTACCTTCATTTAGTGTGTCAGCATTAAACAGAGATGTGTTAACTACATACAGTGAATACGATTAGAATCTAGTCTCTGGGACTTCACAGACCTGCGTACAGTACGATAAAAAAAGACCGTTTATGAGAGAGTGTTTGATTATTACCTCACTTCGTTGTAAAGCTTGTTTAAATGCACTTTATAAACAAACGCCACTGCAGTGTGATTTTTATTTTTATTTTTTTATTTTGTTGTGCTGCATTGATAATTTTAATAAGTTCCTTGGTAATAGGAAAGCTACAGTACACAAATTATTTTAAGCAGCCAAGGTACTGCCATTTTTCTGACAAATTTAGTTACATACCTACACTTTGCGTGTATAGTAGTATTTACTGTATGTGGTCTTCTAAGGTACTTTAAAGAATACTACAAAATGTGCATCCTTCAAGTCCAAAAAAAAAAAAAAAAAAAATCCAGAGTACTCCTATGGTATATGTCAATTTAGCATAGCAATATTATAGTGCTTTCTGGTACTCCTCTCTTTATGTTGTGCATATTTTTGTACTGTAATTAAGCCATCCGTAATCACCTCATTTTCTGAGAATGAATTCAAGCAGAACTAGTTTTTCTCTCACAAAACTTCTCACTCCCACTTCTTTTACTGTGTATTTTTGTAAAATACCATGACGCCATTCACCGCTGCTTCAGTTTCCAATCTACTGTGAGGTTTCTGGCAAGAAATCGGCTCTTCCTCTCAGCTGTGTGAGAAAACCGGCCTGTTTTTGTCAGTGGAAACCAATCCTCAGCGCTGTTGTAAGGTTGGCCCACAACACGCTCCCCTTTTCTGTCCGCTGAATTCACGGTGCTGCAAGTCACGTGGAAAGCAATTTATCCCAAAGGAATAAATATTTTTAGAAAGCAATACGATGGCCAGAAATAATGAATCGCGTGTGATATGAAAGGCCTTTGTTTTAAAAGGCCCACAGTCCTGCCATGAAATGCTGAAGCCAACCGTTGTTTATTTTACACTATTCACAAAAACTGTAAAATTTTCCTCTTTCAAGTAGCCAGATTTTAACCTTTAAAGCAGCATTATGCTTTGTTCTCTGCTGATTTCTTGAGTAGGTTGAGGAGATTCTGTGACCCACATTCTTTGCAGAGATGGTTATTAATTCACACTTTCATAAGCCGACGTTCCCTGTATTTTATCTTCTGTCTGTGAAGCTGTGATGCATGAGGTCGTGTTCGATAGATGTAGAGGCTGGTTTAGGTGACCTTGCTCAAATTTAGCCAGGAGCATGGTACTTTGTTAACAGCCCCCGCGTTAGCATAGGCTCTGCCTGCTCAGCCAGCTTGACAACAGGACATGACAGGCCTGTGGGGTTAACGCAGTCAAGGGTGCAGTGCTTGCCTCCAGAATGGTTGCTTGTCGAGACGCTCCTCCCTGCACCTGACATAGTTTGTGAGTTCAGCTGAAGAAAAAATGGCAAAACGGTACTTCTGAAAGCTCCCCCTGGACTGTGGAGTCAAATGAGGGCAGGGTTTTGATAAAGAAAGATAGCATTAAATAAAAACTGCATTAAAGGGTTTCGATCACTGCCAGTCAATTGGCAATTAGCAGATGATGTGTAAGCCACTGCATTTGCACATTGTTTGCTGAATGTGTATTGTAAACCATAACAGTAATAATCCCGTTCAGATTCTTCATGGAGAAGTTAGCTTTTAAACATTGATGTGTGTCTGTGTAAGCTGTAAGTCTGTATTTTTTTATTTCCCCCCCCCCCCTTCTCTTCCCTCTCTTCTACCATTGTTATGAGTTTTTGCAGGCTAGGTAGGTAATGTTAGGTAATTTAAACACTGAATAAGAATTACATTTACAAAAGGAGCAAAATTGCATTCAATATTAAGACTTCTTTTCAGAAAATATATCTTGCATTAACTTTATTTTCTTACCCTTTTGCAATGACTACATTTAGGGAGGTTTATGCTCAAAACAACAACAAAAACTATTGTAACTACTTTGTAGACCTCAGTTGAGGTAACTCAGTAAAAAGACAACCAAGACCGGTTCAAGAACATCATGTGCAGAGAACATCATGTGTGCTGCTTTATGGAATGAGTCAGTTTTCATAAGCACAGTCTTTTTTTTTTTTTTTTTTTTTTGGTGGTTGTTTAAATTCAAGGATGATGCCCTTGCAGAAAATGAATGCCAAGTTCTTTTTCTGCTCTGGTGGTCACTAGTGCCTCCCACACTTTTGCAATCCTGTCAGCTAATAAAATTCACACCTTCTAAATGGAGATGTAGTCTGTCTAGTGTATGGTGGTCCAACTGCACAACAAGAAACGGACGTCTGTTCACCACCTCAAGTGTCTCTCACAGGTGTTTCGTAAGGTGACCTGTTCACATTTTAGAGGTAACATTAAGGTGTGCTACATTACTTGTTACATCATTTTATTTAGTACAGCTAAGAGGGGTTTTGTTTGAGTGTACACAGATTGGTTAACTCAGTGGGACATAATCTATTTCCAAAATGATATCTCATCGAAACAATTCTAGGCATAAGATGGTAGCTGTTTACTTCCATAGTATGTATGTATGTATGTATGTAAATATTTAATTTATTTACATACTATGAAAGTCACTGGCTACCATCTGGTTACCAATATTACTGTTTGGTTACGAATGTTCTTCAAAATATCATCTTTTTGTGTTCAACAACTGAAAGACATTCATGCAGGTTTGACAACTTGAAGATGATTAAATGACATAATTTTCATTTTTTGAATGAACTATATATGTACGCCTTTAAAGACCTTGCTTGTGCTTGTTCAAAAAATAGACCAGTAGACTGAGTATACAGAACAAAACCTTCAGCACTTTATCTCTCCTTCTCTTCACTTGTTCTTGTCCTCAGCTGGTGGATTGGTGTTCTGTAATCTGGGACGGGATGCAGAGAGGGAGATTTTGGGGGAAGGGGTGGAGAAAAGTCTGCCAAGCTGTAGAATAAGCACGGCACCCCTCAGGGATGAGTTCTCTCTGTAGACTGACTCTATTTTAAAATTTAATGGCCAAGCAAAATGCCAGACGGGGGCTGTTCTGCTTCCACGCCTGCGTGGCAGACCGCAGGTCAAAGACAGGGTTTGAGGGAAAAGGGCAGTCGTTTAATGTGAAGAACAAAACAACTTACGTTTAGTTCTTCCTCAACAGCCCTTTAAATTGGCTTATCAGACTGTGTAATATGTTTCACAGCCAGTGAGAGGATATTTTCATCTACATTGCTTTTTTTTTCTTTTCTTTTTTCGCATTTACTGTAGCATTTCGTCACTCACTCTTCATCTGAATTGGTGGTAGATGCTTGTCCTGACATGTTTGTTACAGATCCTAGGGATTGACGACTGGAGAAAATGTGGAGAATTTCACCACACCCTGGCAGAGCCTTTTACATGAGAAAGGCGGTTAGTGACGGTTACACGTGAAACACTGGGAGGGATGACTGTTAATTAGTGTTGTCTGTAATGTGAAATGTTTAAGCCTCAGTTTAGGGCTGCAGTTAACATCTATTTGGGTAAACGCACACATCTGCGTGCCAAGGTAACAAGTTCCCTAATTCTAAAACTCATCCCCCACCCTACCAGACTGGAAGATGCTGTAAACTGCATTGTGTATATGTGTTTTGCAAGCAACATAAATATCATTAAACTTTCATTATATTATAGTAGATGTTTTACCAGTTCCCAATTTTTCCCCTTTTTCCCCCATCAGATAATCAGCTAATGTATTTTACTGCAGCTCTAAAGCCATATTTGGCTCAATAACAATTGTGTTGAGAACTAAATGACCATGACATATTTCAACTTGGTGGATCTGGCTGTATTTAAAATTATTACTATTCAGTCTGTTAGGGCTAGGACAATACATCAATGCATTGCGAATCGAGAAATGATTCAGCATCGATTCTGATATTTTCCGAATGCATCGCGATTCCTCTGCATGCTTTAGAAACAGCCATACTCTGCTTGTTTCCAAATCCTTACACACACTTGAACCTAAAATAATCATTCATAAAATTAGAAAAGGTTGAAGTAAATTACAAGGGTGTTCACAGTGGGGCTGTGTTTACATTAATCTCGCGTCATAAAAGCATTCTGAGCTGAGGTGAAATTACAGACTCAACTGAACGCACAAGTGCTCTTCAGCATTCTTCTTCATGAGCATTTGAGTGTGCGGATAAAAACTAGATTAGAGCACCATCTGCTGTTAAAATCTAGGCTCAGAATCGATTCCTGAGGACTCGCGATGCATTCTGAAAATCTCAGAATCGATCCAGAATCGATGTATCGTCCCAGCCCTGCAGTCTGTGCTGATAGACTCTTGGGCAGCACGCCAATGTATGGTGCAGTTGTGCTTTGGGCATCCCAGCTCATGGACCTTTCCCGATTCCCTTTCCCGATAAATAAAGTTCATCAAAGTTGCCCTAAGACCTGTTTTCAGATGGAGCGACATTTAATACACAAAGCCGTAGTTCACTGACAAGGTATCGTCTGCGATTATGAACGCGATATTGCGTAGCTTGTCGGTGAACTACGGCTTTGTGTATTAAATTGCCGCTCTATCTGAAAACAGGTGATGGAGATTTACTACTAATCACAGAACCGGCTTTACTGACGAGATGTACATGATCGTCGCATTTGATTATTTGCACAGCCCTAGTATATGTGCACAAAAGTGGCAAGTGTCAAATGCAGAATTGGACAAGCATGGGGAAAACAAATGGAACAGTAAAACTTCTCAGAAATTTTCACTTTGATTAGTTTGTGCAAGCATGTTGCCCAATGACGTGTATCATACTTTGTCTATGCCAAAAAAAAGTAAGATGTGTTTTCAGTGGACTTTTAAAAATTACTTTGCTTCATAAAAGTATCAGTTACGATTTTTTTTTTTCTTAATTTGGTATAGTCAAGTAAATTTTACATAAAATACAGTGTCATTTTCAGTAATCAAGAATCACAGACAGCTTACCTTGTGCATGTAATCACCCACATACCAACCAAACAGTGGGAACCCAAAACAATAATGACGATTCATAGCAATAGATCTTAGGTGCCAAAGCTGTTCTGGATAAGCTAGCCTGAATCCCTCTGTAACTGGCACAGATGTGCTGACAATTGCCATAGTATCACAAATAAATCATTTACAGTAAGTTACGTATGTATTTCATATATTTTTTTATGTAAGCCTTATGTTACACCTCAAATGAAAAGGGAATTTATAGTAATCTTAATATTTAGTCCATCCATGAGTTCATTCTCTCAGATGGTTTGGGTATGCAAAGCTTATAGACAGAACACTGCTGTGATATGGTATCAGCATATTGCGCACCTGTTTTTAGAGGGTTTTGTTCCAGCAGAGAATCTGGTATTGGCACATTTTTTTATTATACAAGTGTGTTTTAAAAAGAACTCTGGCTGACACAGGAATATGTTTAAACTAGAGCAACAAAATAGTGGGACCATATTATTTGTTAGGGTTGTTTTAATGGGTTAGCAGGTGTTGGTTGACAGAACAGCAGCATTACAAGACAATCAGACAAGCCAACAACAAGAAGTTTGTGATGGAAATTTTATTGGGCCAAAAAATTAATTCTGTGACTGATCCAGTACAGGACAAGATGAAGCACTAACAAGAACATCTGCTTAATGATGTTCGTGCCTTGCTGTTAAATTAAACATCAGCGCGTATTTCCAGCCAATTTCACCTTTGACATTTTTACCTATATTTGCATTTCATACGGAATAATTAAAAGGCATGTTAGTCACGTATCATAGGGCCATCTCGATCTTCAGTACACACTCTCTAACCGTATCTGACTAATTCAAAGATTCCAGCGTCTCTCATGAGAGCCAATCATATTTTGTAGGTGCTGTGGATTCTACATAGCTGCCCAGCAATACCCTTGTTTAACAAAGTTTATTAAATGCAGAATATCGTAATTGGAGTTCCACAGGAATGATAGATTGAATGACAATTCTCCATTAAACTAAAATACTCATGCATTTTGTTAATACTATCATTCAGATAATAAAATATTAATTAAAATATATTTTTGACAAAAAACAAATCCCAGCATAATGGTTCTCTACGTATATTTAGAGAAGGTACTTGCATTTTTAAAAATACGTTTCTTAGTCTGTTGCGCCATTTATCCTGTAAGAAGAAAGTCAACCAGGCTCAAAAATACGGTCTTATTTTTCATCATATATAAATAAAATTTGGATAATTAAGTTATTATATTAAATTATGTACACTACCAGTTTTTGAACAGTAAGATTTTTAATGTTGTTGTTGTTGTTTTTTTGTTTGCTCGTTTTTGTCTCTTATGCTCACCAAGCCTGCATTTATTTGATCCAAAGTACAGCAAAAACAGTAAAAGTTTGAATTATATATTTTTATTATTTAAATAATAATGTTTTCTGTTTGAATACATTTTAAAATGTAATTTCTGTGATTTCAAAGCTGAATTTTTAGCATCATTACTCCATTCACATGATCCTTCAGAAATCATTCTAATATTCTGATTTGCTGTTCTATTCCTTGCTGAATAAAAGTATTACTTTATATAATCCCCCCCCCTCCCAAGAGATATATATACACACACACACACATATACACTGACTCCAAGCTTTTGGTATTGTGTATAATTTTACAAAAGCTTTTTATTTCAGATAAATGGCCTTTGAATCTTTCTGTTCACCCGAGAATCCTGAAAAATGGACTCAACTGTTTTAAATATTTTAAAAATAAGTAAAACATAGTCACAAAATAATTAACATGTAAGCAGTAGAATGTTCATTACATGAAGGATTTCAATAAAAATATAGTAAATGTTAAACCTCAAATATTTTATAAAAATGAATATTTTAGTTCAGATTATGATGCTCCTTTTTTTCTGTTGCACTCTGTGGTTAATGCACACGTGCACTCATTGATTTAATGAAGTCTTTGATGTTTAATAGGGTCTCGCTTACAGCCAGGATAAACCTTTTTGAAAAATGGTAATACTCTTGTGAATTTACAGATAAGAATATAAACAAATGTCACACACTATGGAAAAACAACTCTGAAGCACATTAAATGACACAAATTCTGTCACATTAAAAAAGTCATATTTGGGTGAACTGTATCTGTATATTAGTACAAATTGCAGTTATCTGACAAAGCTTGTCAGAGAAACCCAATTCACACACATTTTTCTTTTTTCTTTTTTCTTTTTTTTATCGTTACATGTGTGGGGTCAGATTGCAGAAATCACATTGATCAACAATAGTTTTAGCAAATTGTTATCGGACTCGAAGATCCACTCTTACAAACACAAGCGCACAACAGAGCTGCTCTCATGCGAGATGCTGTTTGGAAGGGCATGACATTGTAAAAACTGCAGGTTTACTCTTTTCATCCTCTCCTCTGGAGGAAAGCCATTTGTCTGAGGCTGTTTCATTTTCAGCAGGGTGAGTTTCTCTAGAGATCTGCTAGGCACACTGTTTCTGTCTCATTCTCTCCTTTTGTTCTCTCTTTTTTTTCCATCCTCCCGGTTTGACCATTTTTATGATTTATTAAATAGGTATGACATTTAACCATAATAAACTTTACACAAGTCACAAATACTTAATACCTTATTTATTATGTTGTTATTAGATATATGTAGCTATATTCAAAATGCCATTGTGGTTACAGTTATTATCAGGACTGTGATTAAAAATGGGATTGGGGTTCCTGTTGGTTTTACAAGATTTGAATTGGGCTCCTGAGTTGCACATTTCAAAACCCATTGAAATAAACAAGACAAGACTGTATGCATGTATGTATATGGGTTCAATTCAGTTGCATGTATAACATTTGGTATATAAAAGAAATAAAGTAGCTGCTACTAAATGTAAATTAAAGGACGTTATCAAATTTGATTAAACAACTAAACAATTTTCAAACCTGTCAATAAGGAGATTCGAATATCGGAATAGGCTGATAGATGGTCTAATTTACTCCAGGCCAAAATATCCATGTGAGCTGTTATAGGGCACAGCAAGCTACGTATTTTTTATTTTTTTTCCTTCTGACACCCTGTGGGTGTGGTTACCAGCCATAACAGAGATCATTTACATATTGATGTGTTATAGGTACTACAGTAGCAAAAAGAACCTGATTATTTTCAAGGATACATGTCAGGAAAGAGTAATGGAAAGTCATACACAACCCTTTTGATTAGAAACCTTGGCCAAACATTCAAGTTAATTTCAGGGAAAAAGTGTATAATTCATAATATGAATATGGCTCCTTTCAAGAAATGACAGTGGAGGGAGAAAGCCAGTGGTTATTGTCTGGATAAGAATGGAAATTTCCCACTGATCATTCTGAGCGGCCGCTGTATCACTTTAGGTGGAGTTGTGCTCCCTCAGCACTTCTTAATGCCACCAATTAACACACACACTCACACACTCTCTCTCTCTCTCTCTCTCTCTCTCTCTCTCTCTCTCATAAAATAGATGCTTCTTTAAAAAAAAAAAAAAAAAACACAAAAAAGAGAGAGAGAGAGAGAGAGAGAGAGAGAGATTTCCACCCAAGCACCTCTTTTTATTAATATTAAAGTTTATGTTAAATGAGACCCCAGTTTCCAATTTATTTTGCCACTTCAACGCCTCATCGGTAACGTTAATAACTCCTGGATACTGGATTAGAGTTTTAAGTGCACTGGGGGGGAACGTCAAATAAGCAGAGTATTTGCAGTGCATCCATGAGCTAAAACACTGAAATACTTCACTTTTTCTAAATTATTCGGCAATTATTTAAATGTTTGTTGTGAAGACATTTAAAGAGGCCATAAAATCACCCAACAGTGAGTGAATTAGGAATTTAATGATGATAAATATTTTGTGAATGTTTTTTTTTTTTTTTTTTCCAGATATACTGTTCAAGAGAACAAATATGTGTGCTAACATGACAGTGGCAACAATTTAAATGAGTTACAAAAATTTGATTTCAGTCATAACGTCATTCTAACAGCTACTACTACTACTACTAATAAAAATACAGTTCAAATACTTGGAGTTAGTAAGATTTTTATAAATGTTTTTTTTTAAACCTTTTCTGCTTATTAAGGCCGCATTTATTTGATCAAAATTCAGTTAAAATGTAAATATCATTACAATATAAAGTAACTGTTTACTAGGGCTGCACAATATATAGTTTCCTCATCAATCTCGCAATGTGCATATCCACGATAGTCACATGCAATGTTTAGTAGGCCTATACTGATCGTTATATTCATACTGATCGTTTTCTTTGCTAACACACAAGACACCACATCTACACCGGACGTGGCAGCTGTATAGAGATATCCATTTTTAAATAAATTTAGTAGCAGAGCTACTGCAAGCGATTTTCAGTGCTGGAAATCCATTTATCCTTTGTTGAAACTTCTGCATCGTCGAGGAGAGCGCAGGTCACAGTTACTTAGCAATGGCAGACGCCACGAAAATGCAAGCTCCCGAACGCTTTGGAAAGAAGGAGAAAGCGGCGCGGCAGGCATTTACCATGCGTTTTTAGGTGCGACATGTGAACGGCCCCAAAGTCCGTTTACACTGGACGCGACAAAGTGAATGTTCCCAATCATTTGAACTTTGTGTCAGTACGTCATAAATGGAACGAGGCATCAGTTTACTGGCGGGGATTTGTCGTGTCACGCCGCATCCAGTCAGTCACACAGCATCACTGATTATAATGGGTTCTGTTGTATTTTGTCGCGTCGCATCGCAACGCTCGTGTCCAGTGTAGACACGGTGAGAGCCATGTAGATGCAAGTGAACAATGAATTCCATTCACTTATGCTACTATTTGTGCCTGAAATGGCACATGCATGAAACTGTCAAAATGCATGTCTCTGCAAGTATCCTTGTAAAAAACAGTTGGGTAAACAATTGAGAAAGAAAGAGGATAACAAAAACATCAGTTTAATATCCCTGTTGCTTTCTGTGTCAGGTTAATCAAACAACAAAACAGAGAAAAATCACTTTTGTAGCTTTAACACAGATTTATTAGATATCATTTATACAGTGAAGACTATTTTAAATATTTTTAGATTGTAATTTATTCCTGTGATGAAAAGCTGGATTTTCAGCATCATTACTCTAGTCTTCAGTGTCACATAATCCTTCAGAAATCATTCTAATATGCCAACTTGCTGCTTAATAAATATTTCGTATTATTTTAAATGTTGAAACCAGTTGTGCTGCTATCTTCTTTTTTTTTTTTTTATTTTTTTTTTTTTTTTTTATTTTTTTTGTTCCTTTTTTTCTTTCCTGGAAACAGTGGTACTTTTTTCATGATGAAAAAGGAATCTTTGGTTGTAATTCTACAAATTTCTAAACGTTTTTGGGGGCGACACTTCTCTAACATTTTTGGTCAATTTAATGCATCCTTGCTGAATATTTTTTGTAAAAATCTTCTGAGCAGTAGTGTGTGCATGTGTTGTGTTGTTGTATTTTCTATTTTATTTTCATACGATATTTTATATTATAAAAATATATCTTCACATGTTAAAACAATTAACCAATAGCCATTAACCCCCATCTGGTCAGCACAGGAAGAGTTTAGCATATTCCAGTGGAGTGCCATCCCCAAATTTTGACAGTTCTGTCAGCTGGCCCAAAATTCTCTCTCACACTGGCCCTAGTCCACTCAGCCGTCTTTGAGTCCCAGACTGACAGCTGCTGCTGCATGAACTACATGAAAGTGGCTGTAAATGTGATGCCGAACAGCCTTAGGGCCTCCTTACACAGGTCTTTTTTTGCTAAAGGCCACTCTTAACCCTCATTAACAGAGCAAGGCTTCAACAAAGCCCAACAAAAAAGCGATTGGCCTGCTGTTTCTCCATTCAAATCCCTTTCTTTGAGGTTTGCGAGGTGTATTCCTCCCTTCTCCGTGGATCCCCCCCCCCCCCCCC
>JAFVLL020027222.1:0-12833 GCA_021397915.2 Tor tambroides | reverse complement strand
GACAAGGCCGAAGACCTTTGTTGGATGCCCGTGGTCTTCGGGCCCTCAGACGACACTGCATCACTCATCGTCATGATTCTGTCATTGACATTACTAAATGGGCCCAGGAATACTTCCAGAAACCGATGTCAGTAAACACAATCCACTAAGATGCCAACTAAAGCTCTATCATGCAAAAAGGAAGCCATATGTGAACATGGTCCATAAGCGCCGTCGTGTCCTGTGGGCTCATTTAAAATTGACTGTTTCAAAGTGGAAAAGTGTTCTATGGTCAAACGAGTCCAAACTTGACATTCTTGTTGGAAATCACGGATGCTGTGTCCTCTGGGCTAAAGAGGAGGGAGACCTTCCAGCCTGTCATCAGCGTTCAGTTCAAAAGCCAGCATCTTTGATGGTACAGGGGTGCATACGGTAAGGGCAGCTTGCATGTTTTGGAAGGCACTATGAATGCTGAAAGGTATATGAAGGTTTTAGAGCTACATATGTTCCCTTCCAGACGATGTGTATTTCAGGGAAGGCCTTGTGTATTTCAGCAGGACAATGCAAAACCACATACTGCAGCTATTACAACAGCACGGCTTCGTAGTAGAAGAGTCTAGGTGCTGAATTGGCCTGCCTGCAGTCCAGATCTTTCACCTATAGAGAACATTTGGTGCATCATTAAATGAAAAATACATCAAAGATGACCACAAACTCTTCAGCAGCTGGAAACCTACATCAGGTAAGAATGGGACCAAATTCCAACACCAAAACTCCAGAAACTCATAACCTCGATGCCCAAATGTCTTCAAACTCTTTTGAAAAGAAGAGATGCTACACCATGGTAAACATGCTCCCGTCCCAACTATTTTGAGACCTGTAGCAGGCATCAAATTTGATATGAGCTCATTTTGTGGATAAAATTGTAAAATTTCTCAGTTTAAAGGGGTCATATGATGCTATTTAAAAGATCATTATTTTGTGTATTTGGTGTAACAAAATATGTTGACATGCTTTAATGTTCAAAAAACATTATTTTTTTAAATACTGTACATTATTGTAGTTCCTCTATGCCCCGCCCCTCTCAAACGCGTCATTTTCTACACAGTCCCTCCTTCCAACAAGTGCAGTCTGCTCTGATTGGCCAGCTGACCTAGTGCATTGTGATTGGCCGAACACCAAAAGCACGCATCGGAAATGTAACGCCCCTTTCCATAATCACGTTAGTTTTATCAGTTCAAGCCCGAAAGGGGAACAGAGTCGCGTGACAGACAGTGATGATGCTCGTATGTATTTGCGCACAAGCCGCGGTTAAGACGATTTCTGACGGGCTGTAAGTTACACTCCGCTGTGATGTGACCCTGTTCCCCTCACACACACACACACACACACACACGTTTGAATGAGCCGTTTTAGGGGGCGAGGACGAGTCTTAACTTTGATAAAGAATATCTCTTTGGGTTTGAGACTTTAGTTTTTGTAACTTTAGGGATCTCGTCTATGCACAAACAGCTTGTAACACTCCAAAGAGAAAGGAAAACTTGAAATCGCATCATAAGACCCCTTTAATCTTGGTTACTTGCCCCAAATTTGACAAACTCCTTCCTGAGTTGGAATTGTCAATAAGTGTTCTTTTGTTTTAATACTGCGAGAATGCTCTAAGCTGCTAGTTGGTGGCGCCAGGTTATCGTGGACAGATTTATGATGTTGTCTGGTTATACTGGACCTCTTTGTGGAATTTGGCTCTTTGGGTGGTTCCAACCATGTTCTGATCGAATCTTAAATTGTCTGATTTGCTCTGATACCCTACACTGTACACTACATATCCCATCCAGATCATAATTAATGTTAAATGTGCTAACATTCAAAGATGTCCTAATCTTAGTAATTAAGCTTATACTGTATATTTCTTGCTTCTAGATTTTCTGCACAGCTTAGAAAATTAGCACTCAGTGTATCGGTTGCCATGTGAACTTGACATGCTCACTGTTCCTCTGTTGTTATGAAAGTCCTTGTATATTATATATGGAGTTTCAATAATATTAGGCTCCATTGTGAATATTTAAGCAGATGTAAATAACTCACACTATAGTGTAGATCTGCCAGTGACAGGTTTTGTCACTGTTATGTGGATAAAATATCCTTTTTGTTTAAGTTAAACTATTTTTTAATACAATTTTCCAGATTTACTTGTTCTAAAGAAATCTAATATAGATCCAATACATTTTTGGCCTAGCACTGACTGCACTGACATGGTTAAAGGCCCATTCACACCAAGAACAATAACTGTAAAGGTAATTATAATAATAACTACAACAAAGTCCACAACAACACAGCAGCGTACTTTTTATTATAGGCATGCAGCAGTTTTTGTTATCTGCCACTTTAAATGCTTGAGTTCTTTAAAGCAGATTGGATTTTGATTGGCTCTTAACATTTTTATGTCCATAAATGTTATCATTATAGTTGTGCTGTAGACTCAGAAAAAAAATGTAAACTGATATTTAAGCAAAGTGTTTATTTATTTAAACACAAGAATGTAGATCAAAGACATAAAGACACAGAAGAATCAGAAATAAAGCCTCAAGTTACATAAAGCAGAACTAGGAATGAATGAACCTGAATGAAATAATTCGAAATAATAAAAGATCATGCAAAAATAAAAGTAACCATGAAGAACCCTAATCCAACCAGTGCTGAGTATGACAAACCTTTTTTTTTTCAGCATAGTCACATGATTTCAATAATTTGGCCATTTCATATTAATTATTACAAGCAGTAATGAGACTGTTTTGAATAAAAGAAAACACAACACACATGAACTAATACCCATTCAGGACACCACGACAATATTGTCAAATTAAACACCTTTGGTACATATCAGGTTAGCATGGCATATGATAAATGTGTTAAAAAATATGCTCTCACGCTTTATTAGGCCTATTGGTATATTTTTCACTGCTTTTTTGCCGCCTTCTCAGCTTCATGTGCAATCGCAGCTTTAACTGCGACGGCAGCAACTTTCCCAACTAAAGCTACTCCGCCAGTAGCCACCGCTAAACCTACAACTGCGACTACACTGGCTCCCCATGCCACATTCTTCAGGATCTTCTTTCTCTTCTTTTTCTTTCGTTTCTTCTCTTCCAGTTGTTGTCTCAACCATTCCTCATATGCTTTACATGTGAGTAGGAAAAACATGACATTAATTGTACCACAGTAGAAAGTTTTCTGACACAACAGTTAGCTTAATTTATGGAAAGGAAGCGTGTTTGTGCTGAAGAGACAAAGTGAATGAATGCTGGTCCAATGTAGTGCTTTACTCTAAAAGAAATTTGGTGTAGAATTTCTTAGTGTATATTGCTAGTAAATTTCATACGTAATTACAAAGAAATGGCAAGTCACATATAAAGTTAAACACACACACACACACACACACACAAATATATTACTTAATAATAATAATAATAATAATAATAATAATAATTAATAATAATAATACATTACTTTAAGAAAAAAACATAGACAAGAAACTATAGGACATGAGAGTACATTCAGGTGTAGAAATGAGACAG
Organism: Tor tambroides; assembly: GCA_021397915.2. Classification (NCBI taxonomy): domain Eukaryota; kingdom Metazoa; phylum Chordata; class Actinopteri; order Cypriniformes; family Cyprinidae; genus Tor; species Tor tambroides. The sequence continues at coordinate 9,282 of JAFVLL020027222.1, read as the reverse complement.
TAAAAAGGAAGATAATTATGAGTTTTATCATTTGATTTAAAGGATCCACATACCATAGGTCCTTGCTCGGCTGTAATAGTCATCTCTGTATGTATATTCATCATCTGATGTTTCCTCTTCTGATTCTATAAATTTACAAACAACACAGGGAAAACATCAAATTACATACAGTGTTTGTCCAATTCTGAAATAGAATTTTTTTAGCTCAAAAAAAAAAAAAAAAGTGTAGTGTATGTGTAGTGAGAATCTATTTGAGAAAACATACAAGGGTAGAAATGAGTCAATAAAACGGGAGGATAATTATGAGTTTAATCATTTGTATTCATGTATCCACATACCATAGGTCCATGCCTGGGTCTTATAGTAATCTGAGTATATATATTCATCATCTGAAAGAGAGAAAGAAAGAAATATGACATTTCCTCTTCTGATCACAGAAATGAACAATATGGTGAGAAAAATCTAATTACACAGTGTTTGACACTGGTTTAAGTAAAAATGGTATGCTACTGTCAGAATTTGGCCATTTTTCTACAGCAAGGGTTTACTGTGTACCATTTTCAGGATTTTAAATAAGCATCCAACTTTTTTTTCAATAAACTTTTACATCTTCTTTTGTACATGAATTCAATGGAAAATATGACGTTTAAATTAATCAGATGAGTGTTGATGAATCTCAGCATTTAACTATTAAACAGGCTGTAGTATGTGAACGTAATTAGAGGTTTTTTAATGTCGACTTACATTCGTATCTTGATGACATTGTGTCTCTTGCCGTCATTCAGAGTCTCTCAGCATCACCTAAACTGAACCTGTTTGAACTGAATAGTGAGTGTGTCTAAGCGTCTAAAGCTTTATCGCACACTGAATATGAGGAAATGGCTCTAATATAGTGTACAGTCACCTACAAAATATAACCTGCAGCAGTATGTTTTTTGCTCATGGCAACAGGAGTATGCAAAACACATTCATCTAGGAGGTTCACCGGAGTTTAGTATTTGAAGAATTTTACTGCGATGAGTGCAAAATCTTCACAGAAGAGTAAAGAGTAATGATGAGTCCAACATGAGTCCAAACGTGTTGATATCCAAGTGTTTGTACGTAGTGTGGAAGCTTATTTTCCTGAGTGGAAACAAAATACGCTGCCATTTTTGCTTATATAGTTAAACTGTAAAAAAAAAAAAAAAAAAAGGCCATATTCTGAAGGTAACATACTGCTTTTTCATTAAAACTGTAAAATCCCATAGAAAACAATGCCTTCTGGGTAATATTTGTTGTTTTCGAGAAAGTAGCATTCTGCAGTACTGTGAATTAACAGCGTTCAAAGTCGACACTCAGAGGCTGTGTTTCAAATCACACAGTGTTTATATTCAAAGAACACGGCGGATGAGAGTTCTGTGGGGGAATTCACATTTAAATGTAAGTATTGTGTTTTCATTTACTCAAATACCTAGCAAAACAAGTGTGAAAAGCCAGGCTTTTTTTTTTTTTTAAAGGGGGCATAACACAGTTTCACCCAATCTCATGTTAATCTTGAGTACCTATAGAGTAGTACTGCATCCTTCATATCTCCAAAAAGTCTTTCGTTTAGAACTATGTTAAATGCCACGTAATATTCAGTTTTGTTAAGTGACGCTTGTCAATAATTCAAATTTACACAATTCAAATAGTTTTGTCATATTATAAGCTCCATACAGTGGCGTAGACGGTAAAGTGTGAGTCACGCTCCTTTTGACGCGATCGACCCGAGTTCGAATCCGCTTTTTGGCGAACTTTTTTTCCTCCCTTTTCAAATTTCAAACCACATCTTGCTATTAACATAGTGTAAATAGAATCTATAGCTATTTGCACTTAGAGTAAATAGCATCTATCGCTAAGAAAATATGCTATTTTCACTTAGTGTAAATAGTATCTATAGTGCAAATAGCCGCTGCCATATTTTACTTTAGTTCAAGGACAAGACAGAAAAAGTAGAATTAAGTTGGTTCAAGTATAAAATGTTCTTTAGAGTAACGACAAGGCAAATGCACTTTTTTTCAGTGTAGATGTGCTATTTGATAGCAATGTTTTCTTTTTCCTTTTGTAAAACTGTATTTTTTCCATCTCTTGAATATATCTAAATTATGACTTATGCTCTCAGTGTCAGATGCAGAGACTTTAATTCATGCGTTCATGACCTCGAGGCTAGATTATTGTAATGCTTTACTGGGTGGTTGTTCTGCACGCTTAATAAACAAACTCCAGCTGGTTCAAAATGCAGCAGCTAGAGTTCTTACTAGAACCAGGAAGTATGACCATATTAGCTCGGTTCTGTCAACACTGCACTGGCTCCCTATCAAACATCGTATAGATTTTAAAATCTTGCTAATTACTTATAAAGCCCTGAGTGGTTTAGCACCTCAGTATTTGAGTGAGCTCCCATTGCATTATAGTTCTTCACGTCCACTGCATTCTCAAAACTCTGGCCATTTGATAAAACCCATTAAAACAAAAAGAAAATGAGAGAGAGCGATTCATGCTGCATGATGTGCTGTTGAAGATCTGTGGACATAGCACATCCTGTCCAGATCACAATGAAAGTTAAATGTGCTAGAATTCAAAGATGTCCTAATATTAGTAAATATAGCCTATATATAGCTCAGCTTTGGAAATCAGCATCCAATGTGTCTTGTTGACATGCTCGCTGCCCCTCTGTTGTTATAAAAGTGCTTGCATATTTCATATGGAGTTTTAGTCATTTTATGCTTCATCATGAATATTTAAAGCAGATGTAAATAATTGTCACTACTGTAGACCTGCCAGTAACATTGTTTTTGTCACTGTTATGTGGATTTGTGGATAAAATATCCATTTTTGTTCAGTACTTGCTTAGTAATGTTTACTGCATTTTGTCCGGTACCCAAAACTCTATTAATAGTCTTCTATCAGCACAAGAGGCAGATGGAGGGAGTCAGGGAAGAGCAAAAAAATAGGCAGGAGAAGAAATGATAATAATATGAGCAGAGTTTATTGAATGATCTTAACTGTGTCTTTTTCAATGCTCTGACAAACTTCGTCTGACCAGCACAAAACAAATTACTGGTGTAATTATACCACAGCCAAAGTAAAATTACTGCTTCGCAGCATCATCCTGTGATTTTAAAGCCTTAGAATTGAGAGATATGATTAAACAACAATGGAAAATAAAACGAGTGATCAATGAATGAATCAATAAAATGAGCATATATATGGTTTAAATGATTATTATAAATCATGCAGAATACTTGAATGAAACAAGAATAATCATTAAATCCTTCACTGGGTATAAAGTTAGTCCAGTTTCTTCTGTCCTGCTTAAACAGTGGCTGAACTAAAAACAACCTGATTTGTCTAAACAACTCAGATGTTACAGAAACTGTAAAAAAAAAAGAGAAAGAAAGAAAAATACACCCATGTGTGTTTAAGGGACGTTCATTCACAGATATGTTGAACATCTCAAGAGCCTTTTGAGAGAAAAATTATATGTTGTACAGCCCTAGAAAACGACATACAAAATTAAATGCTGATAGATATCATGATGTTCATTGTTGACTTTGTTTTAGATGACGTTCTTGTCCTGATGGCTGCATCGTCTGCAGAAACCCATTCACTCGGGACAAATTAACTACATAGAAAGAAAGAAAAAAATCAATAAGGACATTAAAACATTTCATATTAACATGGTTATGCTTCCAGATACACTTAAAAACTGTCTTTTTTTACACATTTTCTTTCAAATAAATATGGATTATATTTCCACAGAAAAGAGACAACTCTAAAGCGAATGATACTCACCTGCCAAAAAACGTGTCCAGAATACAGCTGCATATCTCACATAAACAGCCATCATCAGTATCTTCATCGCCGTTAGTATTATCAGACTGCTTAGACCCTTTAGTCGCTGATTTAATTGCAGTTTTGGTCATACTTATGTGACACTTGCATGTGCACTTACTATTGCAGGTGGTCTTGCAATAGCTACATCCTCCCTTGCTGTTCTTTGAATCCATAGCTTGTCTAGCAGGTTTAAGTGATCTGTTTGAACCACCGAGCTGATTTGTAAACTTTCTCGAGTCTTAGGAAGTATTTATCTGTGCGATCACTGTATGATTTGTATCTAATTGCACTGAACATGAGCAGCAGGCGTGTCCAGCCAATCAACTCTTACGTGACTCAGAATTTAAGGATTTTTAAGAAAATTTTTCTTGTCACATTCCATAAGTTACTTCCATGTAAGGCTATTTAAGATCTAACCGTTGGAGGTTATTTACAATGATTTTTAAGAATATTATGTTCAACAATTTGAATTATTCTTAAGTTTTGTATTTAGAGCAATCCTGGGGCAGTCATGGCCTAGTGGTTAGCAAAGGTGGACAGTAATGAAGTACATTTACTCGAGTACTGTATTTAAGTGCACTTTTTGAGTCTCTGGACATTACTTAAGTGTTATTTCATACTTTTCACTTCACTACATTTCTATCAAGGTTCTTCAAAGTAGAACTATGTAGCAGCTTTGAAAGTCAGTGGGTTATTTTTTCTTCACTAAAATATGACTTTTTATTTTTAGAGAGTCTGTCAGTAATCACTCTTGTAGGGCTATACGTGAAGTGATTTCCCAGCATTTTTTGGACACTTACCAGTTTCAAATTTGATATTTATTTGCAACAGTTCAATAACAGGAAGTTAACATTACCTATAAAGCCACAGAAGAACTATTGTGCGTCTCCTAACAAAACACAACAGGTGTTCGACTTGAAGCAGCACTGCACAGACCATTCCGTTCACAACATCAAAGTACAGCGAGAGTGATTAGAGAGCATTTTTGAATTTTTGTTTTGTTTTTTTGTTAAAGCAGTGTTGCTGTTGAACAACTGTTCTAGGAGTCACAAAGCTACAGTTGTGTTGCTGGGTTTCAAAGCAGGTACGATTTTTTTTTCTTATCAGTCTGTATTTAAAGCAATTTCCCTGTCAACTGGGTTCAAATGTGGATGAATGGCTACAAGTAGATGTTTGCACACACTGCCAGAGCTATATATATATATATATATATATACACACACACACACACACACACACAAACACATATATATTGGTCAACTCACTTGTTTCATTTCTGTAGGTTTTTAACATTCTAAAAGCTCTTTATTCCAAAGATATAAAGCTAGTCAGTGTATTTAGTTGGTGTAATGTATTGTAAGTTGCTTAGTATTACATACAACGATAATACAACAAAATGCACTGACATAAAAAAGGGAATTTACATTTGGTACTTAAGTACTTTTAAAAGCAAGTACTTCTGCACTTTTACTTAAGTAAAAATCTGTCTTTGCAACTTTCACTTGTAATGTTGTTATATTTGACCTGTATCTGTACTTTCACTCAAGTAATGGAGTTGTGTAAGTAGAGAGTCGAACTTGTAACCCAAAGGCCGCGGATTCGAGTCTCGGTATTGGCAGGGATTGTAGGTGGGGGGAGTGAATGTACACACACAGCTCTCTTCCACCTTCAATACCAGGGTGAGACCCTTGAGCAAGACGCCAAAACCCCAACTGCTCCCCAGGTGCCGCAACAAAAAAACCAAAAAAACCCCACTGCTCCGGGTGTGTGTGTGTTCACTACTCACCGTTGAGTGTGTGTGAGATGGATGCGTGAAACGCAGAGCGCAAATTCCAAGTATTCTTCAATTTTTTTCTTTTGAAAAAATTGAAGAAGAAAATAGCAACTATGAGGAAGTTTATTCTTGAAATGTGTTGTGAATTTAGCCCTGGGAGATATTTTTCACAGTTGTTCTTTTATCTGACTTTTCACCTTCTACATTCAGAAAGAGGTGACTGGTATGTGACTGACATTTCAAACTTGCGTGAACATATTTCTAAGGAACCAGCCCATCCTTCATGTTTTTTTTTCTCATTGTAAAATCGAGGAGCATAGCCCTCATTTCAGAAGTGAGGTTGACACTTTTTTTTGTCTAACCCTCTGATGCATAATGGTCACTACCAGTGGACAGATATTTGGAAGCCATTTTGAACCATTTAAGATGTAGCATCATGTCCCAACCACCAGCTGGCGAACCCCCAAAGTGTTGCCTGCGATTCCATTTAATTGTTGTCTTTGTATCTTATTTTTTGTTTTGAGATATTACATAATATATTCAAAACGGCGGAAGGAAAAGGGGACGCACCAAGTATCTCGGGAATAAGTGTTAAATTCTTTCATTCTCAGAAAACCAGACAGGTAAAAAAAAACAAAAACAAATTCAGCTAAACAGGATGTCAGAAATAATTTTATCCAGATTTTAACAATATTTTTCTTACACATTTTTTTTTCTGTGACAGAAAATATATCTGTTCACTACAGTGGACGTCATGCACCAAAGGGTATAATTCTGCCTATGGGCCTATATATAGATGTAGGATATCAGAGCGAATCAGACCATTTAAGAATCGATCAGATTGGTGTTAGAACCACCAAAAGAGCAAATTCCACAGAGAGGCCCCAAGAAAACAAGACAATGTCATAAATCTGTCCAGATCCTAGCGCCAGCCCGTTTGAAGCAAGCCTCTTTCACAGAACAACTTGCAACATTAAGACAAAAGAATACTTATTGATAAGTCCAACGCAGGAAGGAGATCCTCAAATTTGGGGCAAGTAATCAAGATTAATGGTCAAAGAGATGCACCGCATGACCGTCACATTTAAATCTGTGATAGAAATCACGAGCTAAAGACTTTCTTGGGCGGGTTCCCCCACCCAAGATACAGACCAGACTAAAATTCCTTTGTTCACAGAACATGTCCTTATGTCCTACCCAGAACTTCACAGAGACTGTCTTTTCCATATGCACCTAAAATCATCTTTCAATTAAAATCATCAAAAGGACTTATGAGCAACTAATCATTTCTATGCATAACTCCATATCATGTATGTAACCCACACATTAGACTATCATGTTTTAATCATATATTGTGTATGTCTTTTTAATAACTATTGAATGGCTTAAGAGTTCATATTCATGTTTAGTATGTGTGTTTGAATCTTCGTGCTTAAAACGTTTCTTTCAATTAATTCTTTGTCAAATGTATCATATTCTTGTTATAGAAATCACATCCAAAAGTATACTTTGCAAGAGCGTGTAAAGTTCGGACTTGTGACTGACCAGATAACATGCTGATTTATGATGGGGAGGGGAAACAGAGCAACACCCCTAGCTAAGATAATATCTAAATGGTCAACACACCAGGTGGGAGGTGTCCAAAAGCCAAGTTTAAAAACTCAGGACACCATCAAATCGCTCTCTTCTCTTTTTGCTTCTACTTTTGCTACCGCGTTTTGACGCTGCTTTTAGCGCTCTTTGAGCATGCTCTGGGCTACATGCCAGCTGCTACTTAACACCACGATGAGAAGAAAAACCACCATGTCTCTTTACATCCTTTTATTCTTTTACTTTAGTTTCTTTTCTTTCCATTGAATTTCATGTTCAAAAGTTAAGTTTGCCGCAAAGTCCAGCTCCGACTGCACCCGCTTCAAACTTCAACTAGCAACGGACTCTGAAACCATTTGTTAGTCAACGGCCAACCATTGGCTTCCCAAGACATCACTACGAACGACCACTGAACTCTCATCCAATCAGCAAACCTGGGGAAACCCCCTTTCCTGCAATGATGAGGACAGAAGGGAATCCCTTAACACAAAGGCAACGCAAGTAACCTCCAGTTTTACTGAATTGGTGCAGATTAATACAAATGTTAGCCTCATTGAGAAACTCAAAGCGAGGGTTAAATAAGTGATTGATGTTGTTCAGGTCTATGCAATAGCACATATTGTTGTAAACTTGGGATTTCACATTTTCATTCTCTTAAACTCATCCTTTCCTCACTTTCTCTCTTCCTGCAACTTGTGTGAATGCATGTGTTCATGTGTTAGATTAGTTTTATGTCTTAGATTTATCAAATAAAGCCTTATTTATATTGAAAAGAGAAGTATCTTGTGTTTTGTGCTTACAAGTTAATGTCTTAAACTGCCGATTTTTGCTACTGTACTATTTAATAGTGTTTTCACTATATTTTGGATTTTAATATCCAGTGCAGAGTTGATATTGTGAATCGCTGGCCGACGGAGTGTGTTCAAATTCCCTATAAAATCATAAATGATTCCCTTTGAGCTAAATTGATCTGTTTCCCTTACATTACATAGATTCTGCCTTATTTTGTATGTTTTATTTAAATTAGGATATAACTTATACTTGAATGATTTTATTGAACAGAAATATTAAATAGTTTTCAGGTTTTATTATTTATTTCACTGCTTACAGTCTATTTATTTATTAGGTCATATAAGGCATGTATACATGTATACAGGATGAGTTTAGATATATGTGTGCATGATTGCATTCGAGTGTGTGAATGAATGAATGACTTCCATTGACTCACTATGTATACCGTTGATGCATGGTGTCCACTAGAGTGGACAGATTTGTAACTTCCTCAAAATAAAATATATATATTTTTAAAAAGTTTTTGACATGATTTTTCATTTGTTTAAAAGTAAAACCAAACATGAAAAAAAATAAAAATAAATAATATTTACAGTGGTGTGTGAAAGTTTTTGCCCCCTTCCTGTTTTTTTTTCCCTTCATTTTTTGCATATTTGTCACACTTGATTCAGATCATCAAACAAATTTTAATATTACACAAAGATAACCTGAGTAAATACAAAATGCAGTTTTGAAATTTATTATTATATCTTAAATTTATTAAGGGGAAAAAGCTGTCCAAACCTGCCTGGCACAATGTGAAAAAGTAATTGCCCCCAAAATCTAATAACTGGTTGTGCCACCCTTTGCAGCAACAACTGCAATCAAGCGTATGCAATAACTGGCAATGAGTTTTTCACATCGCTGTGGAGGAATTTTGGCCCACTCTTCTTTGCAGAATTGTTTTAATTCAGCCACATTGGAGGGTTTTCGTGCATGAATGGACTGTTTAAGGTCATGCCACAGCATCTCAATCAGATTTAAGCCTGAACTTTGACTTGGTCAGTCCAAAACCATAATTTTGTTTTTCTTGAGCCATTCAGAGGTGGACTTGCTGGTGTGTTTGGGATCATTGTCCTGCTGCATAACCAAGTGCACTTGAGGTCATAAACTGACGGCCGAACATTCTCCTTCAGGATTTTCTCATAGAGTGCAGAATTCATGGTTCCATCAATTATGGCAAGTCGGACCATCACACTACCACCACCATGTTTGACTGTTGGTATGATCTT
>JAFVLL020027221.1:0-13885 GCA_021397915.2 Tor tambroides | reverse complement strand
TCCGAGTCCCTCGGTGTCCAGCAGCACTAGAGTGGTTCCTGCTTTAGTGGGATGGGGCACACACCACATCCAGATGCCCTTCGTCTTGGACTCAATTGTGCTGCCCAGCGCAAATCCTGATAATGACAGTGACTTTTGAGCATGTAATGTCATTCACTTGAACTGCGTGATGTTTGCTATGAGCGCTGACCTGTTTGTTTCCCAGCGAGGCGGTTCATCAGGTAGGACTTCCCGGTGCGGTAGAGCCCCACCACGGCCACCACCACCACCGGCTGCTGGATCTGCTGCAGGATCTGCAGCGCTGACTGCTGCACACACAGCTTCCCATCTGAGTCCGAGTCAACCAAGCACACTGGTTTATCCATGACCACTGGAGACGCGTCTGCCAACAGAACAGATACACACATTTGAAAGCCTTTAGGAACTGCAGTGTACTAGAAATAAAGAACTTGAGGTGGATTGAGAAATACAAGGCAGTTTTCCTAATTAAAATTGAATCCCTCTATCTGTATTTGGTGCGCAACAAATTTTGGTGGTACAGGGGCTTAGGGAAACCTCAATATCTCATCTCAAGATGGTATGGAAGCTTGTTTATGCCACTAAATAAAAAATAAAAAGTTAATTGTGATTTTATATTTCAGAATTTATTTCCTCACAATTGCAACTTTTTATCAAACTGATCTTTAGAGCACATTGCAAGGTACATGTACATATATAAACATTGTGCACATTCTTGTTCCTTAGTCTTAGAGTTTTAGTCTACATGTAATGATCATGATCGTTAAAAGTCAGTGTCTTAAGTATATTTTTGTTAAGTATGGTGTGCATGCAGAACTTTTCAGGTTTGAGACTTCTTTCTTTCTTTATTATCTCTGATGCGGAAGCAGGTAGGAATCTGAAATTGTCACAGATGAAAATCCTCTATTGTCCCACTTGAGTTTGAGATTACGATGGTTACAGATTGCATTATACTGCCTCCAAGCCACTAAGTGTCATTATAAGGCCAAGATACAGTATATGCCATATGATGCTGCCTTCACGTTATTCAAAACATGCTTCCCACTTTTGAATACATAATTCCCTTTTAACTGCGCAACTTTTCTAGTATCTGTACGTGTGCTGTGGAATTTGTAGTGTTGTCAAAAGTACCTGTATTTTAGCTTTGATTATAATACTCAGCTTTAATTATAACAGTTTTCATGAGAGTGCAAATAATCTAAAGAAATAAATGATATCAAATACGTTGATAAATTAGTTACAGGGAAGTAAAAATGCCATTTAGGTATTATGCATGGCTATCAGTACTTGATGTAAATATGTGAATACAAGTCTAATCTTCTGGAAATCTACCTGTAAAAGCACCTAATTATGTGATTTGAAAAGCATAATAAAGATAAAAAAAACACCTTTAAAGTTTCTCATCTGTTAATCTGCTACTTCATTCTACAACTACTACAAATCTGTTCCATTTTTCAAACATGAGCCTACCTGAAAGTGATGCAGACGCTTCATCTTGAGCCTTTCTTTTCTTTGGCTTCTCATCGCCGGATTCTCGTTGTCTCTTCACTGGAACGGTTTTTGATTGACATCCATCATCCACACGAGGGAAAACAGATGCACAGCGACGCATCTTGTGATCTTCATGCATTATATATACATATTTTTCACAAAAATGTATTTTCTGTATTGTATATTTTCATTTGATATAAATGAACTAAATGCCTTTTTCCTTACCTTACAGTAGCTCGATCTGAGTTCTGTGTTGTATGCTCATAGTTTTGTGTCTATATATTTTACACACCTTCATGTCCAGTCCTTTAGTGCTGATTGGTCAGAGTGAATCGGGGGATTTTCTCTGTTCTCTCACTCTCTCTGGTTATTGGCTCTGGCGACTTGCCCCTCCTTCTACTGACCATAAACTCTAGTGTCCAGTTTAACACATGGTTTCACTTTCACAATCAGCAGCTGCATACTGGAAACCATGTGACTGCAGATAAAATGATTTCTGTTTTTGTGGCACACAGGTGTGATTATTCCACACAGATTAGCGTGTTGTACATCTGAGCTATGAAACAACAAAATCTGAAGAGTAACAATGCAGAAAAACAACGATTATCACTTTGAACCTGTGGTGCTTTTTTCTGATGAGATTCACTGAAAAGTTCCAACAATTTCCTTCCCCCTTTCTGTGTATCAGACACTATGAAAATAATTTGGAAAATATTATGGATGCCTGAGTTAATCAGTAGTGCATGATGCTCACAATACAAAGGTCAAGAGTTCAATGTCCAGGGATCGCTTTTATTAATGAATGAAATGTGTTTGGATTAAAGTCGGTGTCCCTTTAGAAAAGTTTGGATAAAATCATTAGCTAAACGAGTAAATTGAATGAAGGCTTTCATGCAGCAAACAACAAAACTTTCAACATATACTATTTGCCTGAGTTATTACTGATGAACTCCTACCCCTGGTTTGACAGACAGGGCTTAGGCCTAGTCCCAGACTAAAATGTAAATCTGAGCTGTTTCAACTGAAAGAAACTTAGATTGACTGATCTTAAAATATATCAGTGCCTTTGTTTTGTCTCAAGATGCACATCATGTAATGTTAAGAGCCTCAGTGTCCCGTTCTGGATTTCCCTTTTATGCACTGATTTCATCAAAGCTGTCAATCTATCATGGATGGAGCCTGTTGAAAAATGTGAGTGATTTATTATGACTATCAAATGCCAAAAAGGTTATGTGTACTCCTTCACAACATGGAGATGAAGACATCACTGCTTGTGATATTATGATTAAACTGTAATAGAAAAATAATAGAAAATGATTCCTGGCTAGCTGTGATATCTAAATCTATGCCCCATTAGCTGTTTCCTAATGAAACTTATTGGAAAAAATTGGAATATAGCATTTGCAAATAAAGCATTGTTTCCAGCCCATATGTTTAAGAGAACAAAATCGTCACTTCCTGGGAAACTGGGGCAAAGTGTCAATAATAAAAAAGGAAGTTGGTGCAACTGGGGAATCTACTCTGACTTTTTTTTCCTAGATAATAAATGACTTGCACCTCAGAGTGTGATAAGAAAATAAGATAAGAAAAAAAAACAAACAGGAACCACCTCAACCAAATCTCATATAGTCATATAATAACTGTCGCTGACAACCCTTATCCTCTTATTTGAAAAAGTGACAGCCACAGATCATGGAAAGAAGATTCATTTTTAGCATGACTGATCTTAAAAGTAAAACAATAAATGCTAATAAATAATTAAAAAAGTAAAGCATACTTGTTTTAAAAACTGCGTTTATGTAGGTCATTTGATAAACTATATGATGGGGGAAATATGATTTTGGGCAACATAACTGGATATTTCAGAAACATCAAAATAATTTCTGCAGGTTTTGTGAAGGTAAAAGACTTTATGACATTTTTAAGATGAAGTAAAGACAATTTAAGGAATTAATTTAATTTAATGGAACACAATGTGTCAATATGGTCTCTGTCACGAATTAAGCATCCTCTCCAGAGTATTAGTTCATTCGGACTTCATTTCCCACAACCCCGTGCCTGGGACTGATCACCTTCACAGGTTACGCCACTTAGCCTTAGCATTTAAACTGCTTCCGGACTCTCACTCTTCACTCTGGCTGACATTACTGAGTGTTTATTCCCCTTTATGGTTTCCTTGTGTATGATCTTGGGCTGTATCATCTCTCGTGATTCTTTGCTGCCTTTTGGATTACTCTCTCTGTGCCCTGTTTGCTGCCTGCCCCGACTCTGAGCATGTTAACTGTTTACTCCATTGGATTACCTCTGATATCCCTGATGCTGTCGATTGACCATTACCTGTTCAACTAAGTTTGTGTTAATAAAGCTGCAAATGGATCCGCACTCTACAGAACCATCATTACAGTCTCTAAAAGTAAACATCTCGCATTAGCAACACATCAATGTTTGAAAATACAACTTCTACAAAAAGTGACATTCTCAGTATTTTTGTCTTGTTTTCCAGTGCATATGAACAAAGATTTTTAAATCAAGATGCATTTACTTGAGAAGCAAAATGAAGTCTTCTTTTATGAGGAATTGGTCAAAATGAAGTACGTTTATGATTAAAACAAGAACAAATATCTAATTTAAGCATGTTTCAATATTTTAATTGTAAATAAAAAATAAATAAATGTAGGACCCTCCCTCGCCTCCCGGCTGGCTTTCTGCTATGGTTTCATCTTCACTTCCTTCCCCTAAACAGTTAGCATCTCTTGATGCTAACAGTGCTACTGATACTTTCTGCTCCACTCTTGCATCTCGTTTAGACACTGTGTGCTCCTTATCTTCCAGGCCAGCACGTACCACCCTTCTGCCCCTTGGCTGTCTGATGTTCTCCACAAACATCGTTCTAAGCTCAGGGCTGCTGAAAGGGAGTGGCGCAAATCACAAAATCCTACTGACCTTAATGTGTATCAGACACTCCTCCTTTCCTTCTCTGCTAATGTCTCCACTGGTAAAAGGACATACTACCGTAACAAAATTAACAATTCGTCTAACTCTCGCATGCTCTTTAAAACATTTTCCTAGCTCCTTTGTCCTCCTCCTCCCCCTCCTTCATCAACTCTAACAGCTGACAACTTTGCCACGTTCTTCATTAATAAAATTAAAAACATCAGTGCACAAATTTCCACACCACAATCTGTCAAGCACATCTTACCAGCAAACATACACTCATTCACATCCTTCTCTTCACTCTCTGAGGGAGAACTCTCCAAACTCATCCTTTCTAGTCATCCTACTACTTGTCCGCTTGATCCTATTCCATCTCATCTCCTTCAAGCCATTTCTGCTGCAGTTGTACCTGCACTCACTCACATCATTAACACATCCCTTCACACTGGTGTTTTTCCCTCAGCATTTAGACAGGCTCGTATAACCCACTACTTAAGAAATCCACCCTTAACCCACCTCTTTTAGAGAACTACAGACCGGTTTCCCTTCTTCCTTTCATTGCAAAAAGACTTGAACGAGCAGTGTTCAACCAAGTCTATGCCTTTCTCACACAGAACAACCTCCTCGACAGCAACCAGTCTGGTTTCTAAAACTGGCAAGAGCGGTTTCCAAATCTTCAATACTTATCTTGCTGGATCTGTCCGCTGCTTTTGACACACTTAACCACCAGATCCTCCTGTCAACCCTATTGGCAGAGGGCATCTCAGGAACCGCACTCCAGTGGTTTGAGTCTTACCTCTCAGATAGGTCCTTCAAGGTATCTTGGAGAGGTGAGGTGTCCAAGTCGCAATTCCATCAAACCTCTACAATTAATCCAGAACGTGGCAGCAAGATGTATTTTTTAATGAGCCGAAAAGTACGCACATCACACCTCTGTTTAACCATTTTGCACTGGCTACCAATAGCTGCTGGCATAAAATTCAAGGCATTAATGTTTGTCTACAAAACCACCACTGGCTCTGCACCCCTTTACCTAAATTCATTACTTCAGACTTATGTGCCCTCTAAAAGCTTGCGTTCTGCAAGTGAAGAGGCACAAATGAGTGAGGCACAAAAGTGAAGAGACTCTGCATCCCAAAGAGGCACAAAATCACTTTCACTGACTTTTAAATGTTCCCTCCTGGTGGAATGACCTGCCCAACTCAATCCGAGCAGCTGAGTCTTTAGCCATCTTTAGCATCCAAGAATCGGCTAAAAACACATCTCTTCCATCTTTATTTGACCCTCTAACTCTAGCACTCTATTCTAATTCTATTCTTAAAAAAACTTGTCCCTTTTAGACTTGCACTCTATTTATTTACTCCCTCTTTCCCTCGCTTTCTTTCGCTTTTAAATAGTTTGTAATTGTCCATGCGCAATTGCCAATTATAGTGGCAATTTGGCATCAGTTGTTTGAATGGACAACAAAATGGTACAATGACAAACTCACTTAGCCTATATTAAACATAGAACTTTTATTAACAAACCAAATAAAAACATAGGCCTAATATAAAATGACAAATAACTTACACAAAGTTTAAATATAAAAAACTAAAAATCAGCAAAGAGTGTGGAACCAAAAAAAAAAAAAAAAAAAGAAACATGGAATGTATATTAGCAAAACAAATATGAAAGCTTGGAGTCAGGCTTTTCAAAATCCAAAATATTGAACAGGCGCTTTTATATTTTCGCATTTCATCGATTTTTTGCCATTATCTTGTCTCGTCTCATCTTGTCTCTCACCGAAAAATTAAATCTGACTCCTGCTGCTGATCTGTGATGTGACTGTTGTTCGTCACACGGCATTGAGCAGGCGTGTTCAGTTTTTAACTGTAGTGTCTGTTCTCCGACTGAACTAAATTATTTTTATTACTATAAAAAAAATCAAAACGACGGTGCCGCGGTGAGCAAGTGACATAACTGGTGTGGCGGCTTAACAGTCAACACTGACTATTGCAGCAAGCCTACTACACGTCACGTCATGTCACTTTTTTTTTTTTTACAGTATATTCAGTACATAATACACACACTTGCACATAAACCTTCAGTTCAAGATACATATTACTTTATTGTTTTTATTTTTCTCAATCTTACTTATATGACACAAGAGAATAGAAATAACATTTATATATGTATGAATGTGCCCAAAGGCTCCCAGAAATCACAACAAATTTGTCCACACTTGGCGAATTAAATTCATTCTGATTCTGAAATGGTACATTTGGCTTATTACCAAAAAACCTATTTTATAAAAGTGCCTGCTAAATAAAACACACTTCAAACTCAAAAGACTGATAATCTGTGGAGCATTTCAAAGGATGCTGGTCTTAAGGTCAAAAACCAGCACTGAAACACCAAATGTATGTCTTCAGAAATCATACGGACACATGTACTGCCCCGATTTTCCATCAGTTTACAGTCTGGAGAAGTTGACGCTAGGAGCCGAAAGTCAGAGCCAGTTTTCAGATTTCAAAGAAAATCATATCCAGTTGTCAGAGATCAAAAATGTTTGAAATTTTGAGCCAATTGTAGAACATATATAGCTTTCATTTGTCACGCATCTCCTAGGAACAAGGCACGTTTCTGAGTTTGTTGTGATCAGAACAACTTTACACTCTAGCAGTGTGTGATCCTCAGTCGTTTATTGTATGATGGCCGGTTTTTCTCATTGTCTGTTTACAAAGTTGGTAAGTGTATGATGCCTAGTGTTTGTAAAATCTGTTCAGATTTTAACAATCATGTAATGTATTCCAGCCTTAAGAAAGAAACTCATACAGGATGGGAACAACTTGAGGGTTAACTATTTTTAGGTGAACTAACACTTTAAGATAAGTAAATGGCTTGTAATGCCTCATATGACTTAAGTTTTCTTTAGATCTGAAACTCCTTCCTCAGGGAAGCATGTGAAAGGCTTCACTTCACTGTGAATTCTCATGTCTCTCCAGTGTGAGTTGTTACATAATTCTTATACTCCTTCCTGTCCGTGAAACTCATTTCATCATGACGTATAAAACTGTTCTGTCTTAAGTGAATCCTCATGTGGACTTTGAGGTTTCCATTTTGACTGAAACTCTTTCCACACTGTTGGCAGGTGAAATGTTTCTCTCCAGTGTGAATTCTCAGGTGGACTTTAAGGTTTCCTTGTTGATTGAAACTCTTTCCACACTGAGGGCATAAGAATGGCTTTTCTCCAGTGTGAAATCTCATGTGGATTTCAAGGTTTGCTTTACTAGTAAAACTCTTTCCACACTGTTGGCAGGTGAAAAGTTTCTCTCCAGTGTGACTTCTCATGTGGACTTTAAGGTGTCCTTGTTGATCGAAACTCTTTCCACACTGAGGGCATATGAATGGCTTTTCTCCAGTGTGAATTCTCATGTGGACATCAAGGTTTGCTTTTCTAGTAAAACTCTTTCCGCATTGTTGGCAGATGAAAAGACACTCTCCAGTGTGTCTCTTCATGTGGACTTTAAGGTGTCCTTGTTGGTAGAAACTCTTTCCACACTTATCACATATGTAAGGCTTCTCTCCTATGTGAATTTTTATGTGGACATTAAGAGCTTGTCTATGTGTAAAACTCTTTCCACACTGAAGGCATATGAATGGCTTTTCTCCAGTATGAATTCTCATGTGGCCTTTGAGACTTCCTTTTCGAAGAAAACTATTTCCACACTCCTGGCAGGTGAACGGCTTCTCTCCGGTGTGAATTCTAATGTGCCTTTTAAGGATTCCTTTTTGAGTGAATCTTACTCCACATTGAGGGCATGTGTAAGGTCTCTCTCCGGTGTGAGTTCTCATGTGGTCTTTAAGGGTCTCGTTTTTACTATAACATTTCCCACATTGTTGGCAGCTGTAAGGCTTTTCTCCAGTGTGAATTCTATTATGAACTACAAGGTTTCTTTTTACAGTGAAAATCTTTCCACACTGTTGGCAGCTGAAATTACCTATAGCTCTTGTCTTTTGAGCTCTTTTTCGTGTAGAAGTCTTTTTAGTCTGTGAGCAACTTAAATTGGCGGTTTCTCCAGTGAAGTCATGATGTTTCTCATCTTTGTCTTCCATTTCATTCCGTTCTTGACTCTCCTCTTTATGTGACATCAAGTCTAAAGCAAAAAGAAAACAATACAAGTTAACCCCATTTTAATGGCACAAAGCAACAGACATCAATACATTTAGATAGGGATGCAACGATACCACTTTTTCCAGTACTCGCCCAATACCGATACTTTTGTTTTTGGTACTTGCCGATACCGAGTACCGATACCGATACTTTCATTGCATTTGTAATTTTTTAAAATATTGGGTACAGAAACCAAAAGAGTATGTATAATGTCAATTGGTTAACTTTATTTATCAAATAGATACTGTCAAACCAAAATTTATTCAGACACCTTCAACATTTCTCACATTATCACAGTTTATTCGCTATAGTTTATGGTAATAAAATATGACAAGAACTCAGAGTTAAACTGTCAGAACAAATTCAGCTTGATAATATCAGATAACTTTGAGAGAAAGGTATGTCGTGGATTACAATCAACCAAAATTATTCAGACAGCTGTTAGTATGACAATATTTACACAGCTATCAATACTTTGTTGAGCAACCCTTAGCCTTAATGACAGCCTGTAGTCTCCTGGGCATGCTGTCAACCAGGTTCATGCAAACCTGAACTTCAGTTTTTTTTCCAGACTTGGTCTGAATAATTTTTGGTTCCAAATTTGTATCAATTTTATTGGTAGTCCACTGTCTGAACAATTTTTGGATATAATATGTCACAGTTTACTTTATTTTGCTATCCTCACTTACATAAATGAACTACAGTGTCCTGCACCTACTAGTAAAAAATATCAAAAAATTATATTTGGTCTCTGAATAATTTTTGGTTTGACTGCATATCCTTCGGTTATTTTCACACTTAATTATGCACATTAAAATGTATTTTACAAGTTTTTGTCTTTCACCGTTTATTTTTTTCCTCTATGGTACATCATCTTTCATTTAATAGCATTAGAGCTGCTCCATTGCAGTGGCTTAGTACTGTAATAATGCAGGGAACCACTCGTTAAATCTCCTAACTGTGATATTTTCAGAAATAGAAGTCGCGTTTTTCTTTTCATCTGAAGCATCCTGCGATTTATATTCCAAAGCCACTCATATAATGCAGAATCACTCATGAAGCAAGCAAAACGCGCAACACGCGCACGTATTTGTACTGGCGAGAGGGACAAGTACAGCCTAGCGCATTTCACACAGGCTGCTAGTTTCACTTTCGCCAGAAAGTCGTGTATGCTTAAGGTTGAAAATAAATTATGTTTATAGTGAATGCCCCTATAAATTGTCTTATATTTACGATTTAATCAAAATGATGCGTGCTATGTGAGCGAACATCAATAAAGATCACACAACACAAGTGCGCACGGGCGCTCTCGCTCTCTCCCTACCGTTAAGTAACTTGTGCATTGTTTTGCTTACTTGTTTTTGACATATCCGACCGAACTACAAACTTTCCAGTGATGTCTGTGAGAAAGGGATATTCACTCGACAAGCTCGCGCATCTGCGCCGGCACGCGCTCAATCCACTCAGCGCTTTGCTTTTCAGCTCGCGCACATCAGCAATAAAGGCATTAATACTGAATGTTTAACATTATTCATTGCATACATCTGCTTCGTAGACATCCTTAATCTCTAATAACTCCATTCTGCTGTCTGTTGTTCTGTTGTCTGTATTTCTGTCTGAATATGGCCCTTATCACATGCTGTGTGGTATCGGCGTTTGGTATCGGGGTATTTTAACGAGTACGAGTACAAGTACAGGAGCTCAGTATCGGGCCGATACCCGATACCAGTATCGGTATCGGTGCATCCCTACATTTAGATGTAGAAACCATCAAAACCAACAACGTGTTCTAGACACCACCAACAAGCTACTGAAAGAGGTGTTGTCTGTAATACTCTTCTCAATACTGTTAACTCTTTGCTTTCTTTAGGAAACGTCCCAAATACTTTAAGCTGGCAGGTATGAACAGCTTGACTAAGGAAAACTGGTTAATTATAGACACATCTCAAATTTGCCATTTACATCTAAAACAACATAGACCACAACATTCTCTTAAGCCTGGCTCACACTGTGTGATTTGGGCCACGATTTGGTCGTCTGAGACAAAATTTGAAAATCCTAAAAGATTCCTATAATCCTAGGCTAAAATTTGTAGTCTTTGATCGCTGGTTTGACATGTTCACCGACAGCCGATTAATGGCCATTGCGATCAAATTTTAACTCCGACGAAATTCTGGCAGTGTCTGAAGATTTGGCGCACAGTCCTGCAGTGTGACTTCTCCTACAACAAATGTCAAACTGTCTTCGTTTTTCGAGACAAGCCATAATCAGAATTAATGCTAGAGATTTCTTCTAACTGCATAAACTTCGGTGCTCTTCTCCCCTCACGGAATTCATATGATATGTTGCCTTTGCTTTGATAAACACTGGTTGCGCTGTTGTTTTTATGTGGGTGTGTAGTGCTGCTTGCACTATTCTTCTTAAATACGCCGGTATTGCCGCCATTCATATACTTTTAATGATAGCCAACCTTATAACCCCGCGTGCAGTGCTGCTCGCAATCACTGGACGTGTGTGGGTTGATAATGTAAAACTCTGGACAAGTTTTCTTGTGCGCACCCGTTTTTAATGCCTCTTGACTGTCATACACTCTGACATTAATAACAAGTGAGATCCCATAGTGTGACATGCTCATCATGTTTGTACAGTCTGACAAGTACAATCCTAAAGGACTTAAAAAACAAAACAAAAAAACAACAACAACAAAAATCACGCAGTGTGAGCCTGGCTTTAGATAACCTGAGAATTATTTTAGTATTTGTGGACAAGAATTAATTAATATACCTGACCGCTTCTACAGTAAGAGACATCTCATCACACACAAGTATGGAGTGCCACAGGGCTCACTATTAGGTCCTTTGCTTTCAGTGGGTCCAATTTACTAAGCAAGAGTACGCACAAATGTGTGTGTGTGTGTGTGTGTGTGTGAGAAAGCAGCATATGAACATTTTCAAAATACTGCTACTACTACTACTAATAATTTCACCCAAAAATGTTATACTACAATTCCTTTTAAATTTGTGAAAAATGTAGGAACAACTGAATCCACATGTACGCAAAACAACATACTCTGGGTGGCCTTATAATCATGTTAAGATGAAAATTATATTTCTCTCAGGAATCTCTCAGGCTAAAGCACATCTTTAGAGAGTGGACTGTACATTGAGATGGTTTGAGCATGTTTTATGCAAATGACTAACCTCAAACACAGACTCACCAGACCTGCCAACCTTGAAAAAAGGTTTTGAGTACCATCAGTGTGATTTACCTGAAGCTCCTTGATGGCTAATGTCAATATTGTTTGTGATTTATAATTAAAACTCCAGTACACTTTTGTACACTGTAGAAAAAATACATAGTTCTGGCATGAAACTCTAGATGGCGCAGTCCAATAGGTCTAACTCAACCTGACCTAATGACATCATTATCACATGGCACAGCTGATTGGTTCTCTCCTGTATCAGTAGCAATGAGCTCACTGCTCAATATTCAAATACCTGGCTTTTGTTTGCTGTAGCAGTTCGCAGCGCACTTCAGAACAGCTGATAAGTGAACATAAGTAGTCTGCCTAATTGAATACAAAATGAGCAACCATAAACAAGTTTAAACTAAGTGTCATATTAGCAGTTTGCATCAGCAAAATATTAAGCATTTTAGCAGCAGCATTTAGCATCTGTGTTTATACAGCTGGAGCAAAGGCAGCTTAGGGCATGTAATCGCTCAGAGAACACGCTGATAGTAATGGACATGAAACAGGTTAAACGAAATAAGCATTCTTTTGTATGCATTTCAACTGGGGTTCACCATATACATCGGCACAATCTCAACGTTCACGTTCGTTATTTCTAAGGTCAATGTTTTCATCGTGATGAGTTTGTGGTTGATTTCAGCTGCATGCAGCGTCAGAAGCAAGCACTTATCGCAGTCATATCAATGAGTGTTGCGGAAGAAGGGAATTAAGAATTATGGCTTAAGCTCACTATCTATGGTTGATGTAATCCTGAATGAAATGCTTTATGGGTAGTGTAGTTTGGAGAAATGTGCTCGTGCAACGTGTGCTCTCGCTGTGATGTGTAGTTTCAGAAAACGGAGAAAGAATGTTTATATTCTGCTTTATTTCAGTTCATTCAAGTCAGTCCACCCAGGACTTTTGTGCACTGTAACTCTGACAATTTTTATTTTGCATGAGAGAGTAAAATGGTATGCATCGTCTAACTTTGTCCATCTCATCATTGCGCGTACATGAATAAACAAGCTGTTTTTGCTGCCACTGGAACTGATGAAGTGTAGAAAATAACAGCAGATATCAAATGACTAAATTATGATGTTTGCTTAGGTGGATGGTGGGGTCTTATTGGATAGCAACTATACCCATATTGTTAATTAACATTACACAAAGTGTGCATCTAATTAGAGTTAAGCCAGTCGGTGTGGTAGCCCAGGCACACATAGTCATAGGCTACTAGTGTTAAGCCAGTTGGCGTGGTAGCCCAGGCACACATAGACAGTAATATATGCGGTTCACATGGCTCTTCGGAGCAGCAGCAGTAAATATGTCTTGGCAATAGATCTGCTTTGTGGGGGGATGTCTGGTCTTTCCTTGTCTGTTCATCTTTATGTGTATGGATACATGCAAGTCCACTGATGCAGCAGTTTATCCTTATATTCAGCGGCATTATATTGGCTTGTATTGTGTTCCGTGTCTCCTGCTTTGTGGGGGGTTATTCATGTGTGTTATATGTGCAGCAGCAGTATTTCTTACATGCTCACAGCAGCACGTTGTGGATGTATTGGCAGTAGCAAGTCTCGGTACTTGCTCTGTAGCAGCAGCAGCAGCGTAGCAGATCTATTCCTCCAAGACCAAATATATTAACATTGTCATGTACATTACCATGCCAATCCCTCCGAGACTTGCCATGACAGAACATGGATAATCATATTGTCCATGTTCTGTCAATTGTCCATGTTCAATCAACTGTCGTGGTCTACATTCCTCCGTGTGCAAACGCTAAGGACGCGCTTCGTGAACTCTACAGCGCCATCAGCGAACAACAAACAAATAACCCCGACGGCTTTTTCATCATAGCCGGTGATTTCAACCACGCAAACCTAAAGACAGTTTTGCCAAAGTTCTACCAACATGTGAATTTTGCTACAAGGGGAAATAACACACTGGACTTTGTTTATACAACAGAGAAAAATGCATACAAAGCTGAACCCCGCCCCCACCTCGGGTACTCGGACCACATCTCTGTTATGCTAATCCCAGCATATAGACCACTTCTCAAA